>MPUH01000266.1:0-71855 GCA_001970955.1 Stentor coeruleus | reverse complement strand
GATTAACTATATTTATTAGGTATAACTATGAGTATATTTTCCCTTTTATATCAGCTTAAATTTTAATACAATAAAGCTTTTTTTATTCTTTTATAGATTTTGAGGGATAGAAATAGTATTTTTCATCATCAAGCAATTGTCTGAGACTTCCTGAATAATAACATTTCTTAATTAATCTTTCACTTTATTTTATTCTCAATTACTATAAAGTAACATATGATTTATATACTCTAATTCAAATCTGTGTAATATTATACATTTATAAATGCTATTTATCAAAGGAATTCCTTCAACTAAAAATAAATTACACAACTTTTTATACCTCCTGCATTCCTATCAAAGTAAAAAATATTCATTAATCATACTTACTTTTGCAATTAACAAAACATAAAGCAAAATCTATATTTAAAATTAAATTCAAAAGTTTTCAAGCATTGCTAAAGCGAAATTTTAATTCGTTACACTTCTTATAAACTATTAAAAAAAAACACTAAAAAAAGTTCATAAATAATTTATATAATAATTGCAGTAATAATGGATTTTAAATCTATTCTCTCTTGCATATCAGAAAACTATCCAAAGCAGCTTCGTAAAAACCTTATTAAAGAATTACTTTCAAGATCAAAATCTAAACCATGTAGAATCCAACAACTTGATAATTCGATTTTTCAGGGAACCTTCGCAAAATTTTCGAAGGGCAAATCAATTGAAATTACATCAAACCATCAGAGAAACAATATTTCATTGACAAGCCTTATCTTTTTTATTTTACGATATCAAGTAAAAAGTGTAAAAACTGATTCAGAAATCTCAAAGCAAAAGCAAGCTCGAAGGAAATTACAAGAATGGATCACAGATGGTCCTGAAATATGCCTTGAACAAGGAGATAGAAATTGGGATCAATTCGAACTTAATAAAATTGAATACGGAGTTATCAGTACTTATGATGAAGAATTATACACAACAAAAAAAGTTATTGAAAGTGAATTATCAAAAGAACAAGTCAAACGAGCTATGAAACTTGAAAAAGAAATCCTTTTTAGAAATAGAAAATTTAGTGCTGATCAAGATGAGGATGATGAAGAAAAAATGTATGGCGCTGTTTTGAACTCTGGTAGATATGCGAATAATATTCAAGTTTCTGATGAGATTTGTATGAATAAAGATTTGGAAAATTTGGATAAAAAAACTGGGATAGAAAGTGTTAAAGAAGAAAATAAAGAGGTTGAAGTCAAAAATGAAGATGATAAAAGGGGTTTTGGAATTAAGAGGGAATTATTAAAGGTAGTTACTGATGATGATGTAGATATAAAGTTAATGAAAACACCTGGGACTAAGATTATTGAGGAAGAAAATTATAAAGAATGTAAGAAAGATATTATAGACTTTTTCTTTGAGGATTGGAAAAATTCGGCTAGGGATATTGGATTTCAAGAATGGTAATAATTAAACCATGAGCATTAAATAATTATTAAAAATAGTCAATTTTACTTAAACTAGGACTATGAAACTCATATAGCAGAGGATGAGTAAATTTCAGTACATTGGTATACTTTCGATCAGGTTTGGTATTTATAAGTTTATTTTTTAGAGCTAAAATAAGTTCAAGTGAAGTAAGATTTACTCCTTTTTTAGAGAATTTTGAAGGAGTCTTGAATTTATAATTAATTTCATTGCGTTTGCGAGGTGATCCTTGCTCAGAACTTGAAAAACATCTTTTGTGATTTTTTTCCACTGAAAGCTCATTTTCAGGAATTATTGGTTTAAGATTTCGCTTTTCAGTTGATGGTGTTTGTAAATATGAAATATCAAGTACTATAGAGTTTTCTTCAGGAATTTGCATACCTATGTTTTCTTCACCAAAAAATGGATTTGCTGAACTACTGCTAAAAAATGACTGTTTTTGGCGTTCTTTTCTATTTTTTCTTAGTTTTACCTCAGTCTGAAAATTTTCATTTTCTTGAAAAATAGGAAATTGGCTTGATATATTCAATAATTCCTCAAGGTTTTTACTTCTCCAATTATATCCACAAAATATTTCATTATCTATACATTCAGGACTGCATTCGCACCATTTTGCAATTAATTTAAGTGTTTGCTCTTCATCATTCTTGCATTTTNGACTGCATTCGCACCATTTTGCAATTAATTTAAGTGTTTGCTCTTCATCATTCTTGCATTTTAAAGCACTTATTATAAGTTTCATACAAGTTTTATTAATATTTTCACATTTTCCAGAATCTTCAATTTCATTAAGAGCTTTTAAAAGAATTGAATAAAGTAAATTACTAGATTGAATGACTATTTTTATGCAGGCTGTGGATGCTTTTTGTAAAGTCTCAGAAAGCTTAGCTAAACCACTACCATGCAAGTAATAAAAATATGTTGAAGTACCCTGATAGATTAATAAACCCCTACATAAACCTTTAATTTCTTTATCACCATCAACATATATTTCTAAATTTTCTCCATTTTTCAATACCATCCACATTTGTCTTCTAAAAGCTTCAAACTTATCACTTTCTATTTCCTCATTTTCATTTAAATCACCTTTCCAATCATACTCAACTTCTGGATTTACATTTCTTTCACTAATCCTCCTTTCTTCATACACAAGTAACTGAATATAATTATCACATTCACATTTCAACTTTAACGCTTCAAGAATAATATTACAAAACTCATCGTTACAATACAAAAACTCAAAAATTTTCTCTAAAATATTCTCATCAAGTTCATTAAGCACATTTTTAAACATATCAAAATTTTTAGCTATAATATATGAGCACTTTTCTATAATCTGATCATAAACATTCTCAGAATATTTTCCAATTTGAGTAAGAATAAACAAGCAGTTCTTATAAGTTATATTAGGGAGTATAATAGATGAAAGAAGAGCTTTGCATATGTTTTTTTGAGAAAAGTAATCTGCTACTAAAAGAATTCTGAAAACAGCATGAAAAGAATTGAATTCCAAGTATCCAGAACTCAAGAAATTTGTATAAAGATTAATATCAGACAAACTTATATGCTTAGGGATATCAAAGCTTAGGCTTTCCAATTCACATATTTGCTTGATTAAAAGGTCTCTTGAAAACACAATAGATTCATTTTCAAATTTGCAAGTTAATTCCACTTCTTCCATAACTGATTATAAATGTGGTATTTTTTGCTTTTATTATCATCGTCAGCGATAACTTTCGAAGAAAAAGAAAACTTTTGTTACATTCTTGCTACAAGGAGCTTAAGAGAAAGAAAAGGTGAAATCGCCGACCATATAAAACTTCACCCACACTTATCTGAACCAGCAATAAAACCTAAATTACTTGAAGACGCATTCTATACTTGCATGGGCGAAAAATCTCTTGATGATATACCTGAAGATTCTCAGATTTTTAATTCTTATTCAAATTACGCATCTTTCGCTTATGTACCTTTAGAAAAATATACAACATTTCAAGATCTAAAGTTGACCCCTGAGTTTACAAAAAAAAAAGGTGATATTTTAAGAATGTCTATGATGAAGCCAAGACTTTTAGTTCCAGATTTATAAAAATAATTAGATAAAAGTATTAAAATTAGAAAATATTTATTGTTAAAACATGAAACTAGTTGTTTTTGAATGTCTTGTCGACTGTGTGACTCCAGTTGTAACTGGATTTATATATTTGACTTCTATATTGTTTTTTGGAGTAGCCGAGTTGTCTATAAATTCTTGCATCCAAGGATGTTGAAGTGCTTGTTCTGGGGTTAATCTTGTTGTTGAATTCCAATCAAGACATTTACATACAAAATCTTGATAAGTTTTATCTGTTCCTGATAAAATATCTCCTAAACTCTTAGTTCCAGGATAACGTTTTTTCCCACGGGAATTCGGGGTTATTTTTGGTCGACCCTCATCATCGAAAAAAAGTTTAGTTCGAGTTGCTTGTTTTAAAACATTTACTGGAGGAAGTCCTCTTATTTCCATAATACAAAGCAACTGATCTAATTCANTTTAAAACATTTACTGGAGGAAGTCCTCTTATTTCCATAATACAAAGCAACTGATCTAATTCATTTTCTCCAGGAAATAAAGGAATACCAGTATAAAGCTCAACAATTATACACCCTAAACTCCATATATCTATAGCTTGAGTATAATTTATACCTAAAATTATTTCTGGTGCACGATAGAAACGAGATTGGATATAAGAAAAAATTTTCTTTTCTTCAAAGCATGAAGACCCAAAGTCGATAACTTTGATACAGGATTTATTTGATTGTTTTAATAAAATGTTTTCTGGTTTAAGATCGCAGTGAATTATCCTCAATTTTTTAGCTAAATTTAACGCTTGTAACAATTGAAAAGTAAAACGTTTTATTAAAGATAATGACAATCCATTGAATGAGTTGCTTTTGATAAATTCATAAAGATTCACACTTAGTAATTCAAATGTTATACACAAGTGTTCTCGAAAGCAAAAATAGTCTTTAATATGAATAACATGATGATTATTCTCTTTATCATTTTCTTTTAACATCTGGAGTACTCTAACTTCTACAGCTCCCTGTTGATGAAATCTAGACTTATTTCTTATAATTTTCAAAGCAATCATTTCTTTTTCTTTATGGTCAAAAACTTTGAAAACTTGCCCAAAACTTCCTTTTCCTAATTGTTGGACTACTTCATATCTATAAGCAATTTGATCTCCTATATAAACTTTATAATCATTCCTTTCATCATCAAATCCATTATTATTTCCATGTGTAGTCTTGATTTTATTTTGCTTAAGCCCATAAAAGTACACTTCAGGATACTCCAGTATTTCACCTTGTTCCCATAAAGTTAATTGGCTTTTAAACAATCTTATGACAGTCGTAGGATTTAACGGAAATTTCGATGTTTCTGTGGAATTTTTTACAACTTCTTGTTCTTTACTGATCGAAGGCCGTTTTACAATTGCGATTTTAGATGTGTTTATTGATGTACTTTCTCTTAGAATCCTTGAAGACTCAAGTTTTTTACGAGAACTTGTTAATAAAGCTGAACTTTCTCTTGAATGAATTGCTGTGATTGGTAATTTAGGAATTATCTTTGTGGTTATTGTTTTATCTAAAGATTTATGAACTGTTGTTCTTGGAGTAGATGTCACTGGTTCATA
This sequence comes from Stentor coeruleus, assembly GCA_001970955.1. Lineage (NCBI taxonomy): Eukaryota > Ciliophora > Heterotrichea > Heterotrichida > Stentoridae > Stentor > Stentor coeruleus. The sequence goes on along the minus strand of MPUH01000266.1, from coordinate 66,711 downwards.
TTTCTTTAAAGCACTTTTGTGATTGCTGAGATCTAATTTCAGTTTGATTATGCTTCTGCTCATATTTAAAATTAACGATTAAACTAATTACAAAAATGCAAAATAATAGTTATAATATCAGTAACTATTTAAATTAATAAAAGCAAACTAGATTGAGTGTTGTTAGTATAAAATACGATAAAATTTTAAAATGATTTTTAGAAATGCAATCTAATGATTTTTATATGTTTTAAATATGGATATTTTTGTATTATCTAGTCCAAAGTGTCATTTGCTAATCAATAAATAATTTAAAATTTATTCTTTAATCAGATACAAAAAAATACAGTCTTCCTTATATCTATTTATATTTAATCATAAAGCAAATATTATAATCGTAATCAAATAAGATAAATGAGATTTTATGAACCAATATTTAAATTCTGCTATTCTGCTACAGTAAAGCATTACCTTGTAAGAAATATTTAGCGAACATATTTGCTCTGTTTTACTTTATACATGATATTAGTGTATATGTGTAAAACATCATCTGATCTCGTAATGGTTTTGTGGCTTGTGTCAATAGTTTCTTTATCAATCTTAAGAGCCTATTTTAGTAGGGCTCGTCGTATAAGGACAATAGAAACCTTTTCAGGTATTTTACCACGTACTTTAAGTATTCAAGCAAGACTTGAACTAATAATGCTTGAATTAGAAAATATTCCACAAGATTCATTCTCAAGAGATGATGATTTCACGCATATTTCGAATCATCCTATTAGTAAAGAACAGATTGAAGCACTTCCTCATGTTAAAGCTGTAGATGAAGATTCATGTTGTATTTGTTTAGATGATATCAAATTAGATGAGGATTTAACAATATTGCCCTGCACCCATAAATATCATTCAACCTGTGTTGATAATTGGTTTCTAATTAAACCGCTATGCCCAATTTGCAAGACTAGAATTAATTAGTTCTTATTATCTTGTTAAGAATATAGTGCATATGTTTAGTTTTGTAATTTTTTTGAATTTCTAATTATAGGGTAGTTTAACAAGGGCTAGACAATAGTCAAGCGATAATTCCTAACTAATACTAATATTATATAGGGTAGTTAATTACTTTTTTCTTTGAAGCAGTTCTCTTCTTGGTTTTTATAACTGTTCTTTTCCCATCTGTACAAGATTGTTTTCGGCAATTTTTTTGATAGAGTTTTTTGAGATTACTATACTTTAGCTTAACTTTTTTCAGCTCAGTTTCAAGTCTAACAATTTTTTCTTTATATTCATTAATTTCATTCTCATGCTGATGATTAGAATATCTTCTTATTTTTTTATTTGAACTCTCATTAATTGTCTCTTCAGCTTTGTAACTATGGTCTGAATATCTTGATGGTAATGATTTTATTTGATCAGATAAAAGCTGATTGTCTATCATTTTCTCTTCAAGTTTGCTTGTTAAATAAAGAATATTTCGAGTGTTTTCTTTTTCTTTATTTTTAATTTCTTCTCTAAGTTTTTGAACTTCTTTAGCTACATCTAATGATGTTTCTTGATGGAGTTTATATAAAGCATTATAATGAGCGTCTATTTCTTTCTTTTTATCATTTTCTTCAATATTAGGTGTGCGGCTGTTTTTTTCTAATTTCTTCATTTCAAATTGCCTTATTTTGGCTTTCAATTCTTGATTTTCTCGAAAAATTGCGCTATTAGTAATTTTGTCTGATAATTCTTTGATTTTTTGTTTTTTCTCTTGTAAGGATTGCTGTAGACTATTTATTTCTGCATTGTTTTGTAAGGATAAAGTGCTCTGTAACCTAGAAATTTCGTTGTTTCTAATCTTTTCTTGAGCTTCAAGTTCTTTAAGTAAAATTTGGCTTTCTTCAAATGATTTTTTAAACTTTTCTTTAGCAAAGCAAGTATTTTTTATTCTGTTTTCGCTTTCATATTCATTAGCAAATGAGCTATGCCTTGCTGAATAATCAGAATCTTCATGAGCTGAGGAGTCTACTTCATAATTTATTTTAGATGATGCTTTTCGTAGATTTTTTGACTTTTCATTCAAGCTTTTAGATATTGCTAAACTCTCTTGTACAATCCTTTTACTACGAGCTATTGTTTCATCAATTTTAGCAATAGAAAAACTGTCATCATCTACTAAAAATAACTCGTCAGGCGGGTTAATCGACATTTGCATTAATCAACTATTATCCTATTAACTCTAAAAACATATCCAAATTCATCTTATATTTGCTAGTCAAAGTAGTCACAATTTGTACCATAAACTCCGAAGTTAATTGAAAACTTTTCATAATATGTATATACGAAGATAACTGAGACATAATTATCGCAATCATACGCTCTTTATGTTCCTCAGAAGTTTCATCAGCACAAAATTGAGAATAATTTTCCATTTCTTTTTTAATCCCATCTTCAATCATATTATTCCATATAGTTTCAGAAAGCCATATCTTGTGATTAACTAACATAACATGTAAGAATATTTTTTCTCCAGTTTTTTCATAATAAAAAGTTTGTGAAAGAATAATCGTCAATTTAGCAGATGTTTCATCATTATCTACTGAAATAACATCAAGAAACTCAAGCATTAATTTGCTCATGGTATTAAATCCATTTATAGGCATAATAAATTGTGATTTAATTCTTCTTTCATTGAGATAATAAAGCCAACTATTTCTATATTCTGCTTTAGGTATAAGGTCTAAAAAACCTTTATGTTCATCTTCTGATATAGAAAATCCTTCCCAACATTTTATGTTTATTTTTAGTAGTAATGAATCTTCAAGAGTAGCTTTTTGGTCAGGGAATTTATATGAAGTTCCATATGGACTAATTTCAAATGTTTGGATTTTTGCTGATTCTCCTGTTTTTATATCATCAATAAACTTACAAAGCTCAGTTATAGGATTAAACACATTAATAGCCTGAATATTTCTTACTAAAGGTAATTGTTCTAACTCTGTACAAGTACACTTTGATAATGCATCCTCTTGAACAAATAGTCTTCTAAAAGATTCTCTAAGATGCTTAAGTCTTTCTTCTTCACAGATTTGGAAAACAGATAAATTTTTCCCCATATCTTCAACAAAAACAACATTAAATCTGTTAAGTTGATCAATATTCCTACAATAAGATTCAAAATAATGTTCTTCTTTAGATAGATATTCCTGTTTATTCTTTGAGTTTAATAGTGTATCTTTACAAGATCTCCAATATTTTTCTTTTGAGATTTCATAGCTTTTAATCATCTTTTTCCTTTCCTGCTCAAGTTTTTTCCCTGACTCGATTTTGTCTCTTATTTTTACATCTTGGGCTAATAAAAGGTCTTTAAGTGGTTGAATTATTTCATTTTGAAGATCAGTTAAAAAGTTCTTACATCCAAGAAGTTTCGTCATGAAAAAACTTTTGAATTTCTCAATAGCTGGCTCGTAAGTATTCTTCCCTAATCGGAAAAATGAATAAGTGCAAAGTTTGTCGAGTTTTTTGCTATAACTAAGTTCAATTTCTGAGCGAAACTTTAATACTTCTAAATAAGCTTCAAGTAACTGTTTGTTATCATTCCAATTTTCACGAACTTCAACAAAACAATCCCATAATTCTAAGAAACTCATTTTTTATTGAATGCTTTATATTAACATATGCATAAAAGCTTATAAAAACAAAATGAACTAAACTCTTTGGATTATTTTTTCTAATTAGATAATTTTTTGTATATATTTCTAATACCAAACTTTTATAAATGTAAATTTCCATATAAAATATTATATACATATAGTTTCTTCTAAAAGGATATAAATTCACCACTCTGTATACATATAAAAATTAGGAAATTATGTTTAGAACAAATAAGATTAATGGCTGAAATTAGCATGGAAGATAAAAGGCTCTGTAAGCATAAAGGTTCATGCACTGAAAATACGCTAAAAGGCCTACTGAAAGCTTTAATACAAGGTTTTGCCGCTAAGTCTTGTATGCATTTCTTGCTAAATGTTCTACTTCGAAGGGGATACCGAAAACCCTTAGAAAGCCTCCTCGGATTTTTTTCTCTTGATGCATTAAGATTTACTGCTTTTGCTGGTTTGATGAACTTTCTATTCAAAAGCACTCTTTGCACAATGAGGAACTTTAGGAAAAAAGAAGACGGCTTGAATTACATTGTAGCTGGGGCGATTTCAGGACTTTCAATTGTTGTAGAAGATAAAGACAGAAGAGAAACTTGGTCATTATATTTTGCAGCAAGACTAGTTGATATAGTTCTAAGAGGTATGGGAAAGAGATATGGTGGTTGGGATGTTAACAAAATTGAAGTTTATATGTTTATGTTCATGATATTTTTCTTAGTCTGGTCATATGGGGCTGAGAAAGATAATCTTATCAAATCATATTTCAATTTCTTAAACATGCTTTACCATCCTTCGAAAATTGAGAGAAAAATTATGGATGAATGGTGCAAAGTTAATACTCTTAAAAATCCTTTGAAGGCTTAATAGTTAAATGTTGAAAGTTAATAATAATGGCATATAGACCCTATTTATCGAACTATTTAAATCACTATCAATATATTTTCAGAGCTTTCAAACCGTGGGCATTTCAGTTTTTTTTATTTTCTGCACTTTTTTTTAGTGCTGGTGAGAGTGATAATCAAATCGGAAACAGTCAATCGATGTTCAAAAAGATAGCTGATGAACTTGCGGAAATAGAGAGTTAATAGAATTAAGAAAGGTTTAATGATGATTTTTTTAATAAAGCTTTGGAAATTAGGGAAATATTTTAAAAATTGTCAATGTATTGTTATGGGAAATACTCAAATGGTAATAAATGAGACAATTTGTGGTTTATGTATTCAAAGTTGTTAAAAAATAACATTGGTTATTATATATATTAATGATATTTATATATTTTTGATTCAAATACACTTAGAATATAATCATATATGAATTAATTTATTTGAATAAATTTTAAAATATTAGATAAGGTCAATTAGATTCCTCAGTATAGAATATCATGTAAAAAAAATTACCTTATAAAGCAGGATTTACCATTTTGTGTTAAAGATGCACTTCAGCCTGATTTTATTTTACACTAACTAAATCATAGTAATTAAAATATTCTCTCATATAAATATGATTTTCTTCTGATTTTCTACGATTTTCACCTATTGATAAATTGATTGTCAATAGATAAAAACAGTTTCTTAAGGAGAATCTACATCAATTTTGCAACTTAAAAAACTCAGCCTATTATTATGTTAAAATTTTCACTATTATAATAACCTTTAAACTGGATTTGCATAAGCTGATTTGTTGTGAAATTGCTAGACAGCCATTTGATTTGCGACATTTTTCTCTTCACTATTTTCATAAATCCCTAAACCTGGCAAGTTTGTGAACAACTATCATCATCCCCAGGTATCACTAAAACTCCATCATCCTTCATTTGTATATAAAATATAAATTTATTACTTAAAACATACAATTTAATTGCAAATTTTTTTTTAAAGATTCCAGACAGACTTTCAAAAAAAAAAAAAACTCTAATCACACAATAATTTACATATTTTTACAGCAAAAGTATCTTCAACTTTTCTTCTAATAAAATTCTAAATTTATCATATCAATGACAATTAAAAAGCCTAGAAAACTCTAAAACTTATCAGCTAACTTCTAAAATCATATATGAAATATGTCAACTGAAACTCAAAATAAAAAATATGAATAGTAAACCCTAAACAGAATATAAACTACTACTGAAAAAAGGTGAAGGAACATTCAGCGAAGTCCTCAAAGCTCAAAGTATTCAAACAGGTAAGTTTGTAGCAATAAAATGCATGAAAAACCACTTCGCAAATTCAGATCAAGTAAACAACCTCCGTGAAATCCAAGCATTGCGTCGTTTATCCCCTCATGCACACATAATCCAATTGATAGAAGTCATATAGTATAATTTATATAGTGATGAGCCAACTGGACGTCTAGCTTTAGTATTTGAACTCATGGATATGAATATGTATGAATGGATTCGAGGCCGTAAACAGTACTTACCCGATTTGAAAATCAAAAAACATACATTTCAATTGTTAAAGGCTCTTGATCATATGCATTCTAATGAGATTTTTCATAGAGATATCAAACCTGAAAACATCCTTTTATCAAATGATTCCTTAAAACTTGCTGATTTTGGTTCCTGTCGAGGTATAAATTCTAAGCCTCCTTATACAGAATATATATCAACAAGGTGGTATAGATCACCTGAATGCTTATTAACAGATGGGTATTATGATAGTAAAATGGACTTATGGGGTGTTGGATGTGTACTTTTTGAAGTACATGCATTATTCCCTTTATTCCCAGGGAAAAATGAACTTGATCAGATCCAAAAAATACATAATATTCTTGGTACACCTTCTAGTGAGAAATTAGCTTGGTTTAAAGGACATGCTTCACATATGAGTATGAATTTTCAACATAAAGATGGAACTGGATTTTTTCATATGATTCCACATGTTTCTGAAAGTTGTAAGGATCTTATTAAGAAATTATTGATTTATGATAATGAACAAAGAATTACCGCTCAAGAAGCTTTAAATCATCCGTATTTTAAAGATTTAATTTCGCATAATAGGTCGACTAAAAGCTTACAGTTGAATGATGAGGTGTATGAGAAATCTGAACAGGATGGGAAAGAAGAGAAAAAAGTTCAGGGTAAAAAATTGTTACCGCTGATTAAGAAGATGAAGAAAAACCCTAGTTTGGGGAAAATTAATGAGAAGTCCCTTGGGGAGTCGAAAGTACATTTGCCGATTGTTAAGATACATGTTTCGCCTTATGGGCAGAAAAGCCAAAACAAACTTAAAATCTCATTAAAATAATCTCAATATCAAATCTATAATTTAATAACAAACATCAGACCTATAAAACCTAGAATATTCCTAAGAAAATCTTAACACAAATCATATCACCAAAATACTTAACTTCCAAACTTTCCCATTACCAAATTCTAAACCCTATCATAGTTATAATAAAATAAGTACATCCATCTTACTTTTTATAAATAAATAGATAGATAAAACGTCTAAAAGATTATTTTAAAAAGTAAAAAAAAAATCACAACATCAGTCTCTTCATGATATAAAGTTGTAAATTTTGAGGTTCGTATCAATTCTGACTTGAAATGACAAATAGTTTTCTACAAAGCATAAAATAAGAAAAACTTGAAACCTTATCAATGATATTAACTCCATATAGTCTGATATTGATAATAATAAAAAAACCAAAATTCTAAGCCTCAAAAGCTGATGTTTATAGAAATATATGAAAATGAGGCCCTTAGAAGCCTAAAGTGCGATTGATTTCTCAGTATACAATTTTGAAAAGGTTTAAGTTTTAAATATAATAAGTGTAAGAAAATAGGGTCGGTTGTAAGTGAATTTGGAATATACTTATAGAATCAAAAAAAATCAATTTCAAACTAAGATTATAATGATATTTTAAAGCTTTCTAAAAATATAATATAGTTAGATTCTATTCATAAAAGTGGACAAAAAGTAATAATTTTCTATTTTAAACTTGGATTTCAGCAAGAAAATTCATAGACTAGAATTATATTATCATAAAAATTCAATTATACTCTTCTAAGTAACAATATTCATAGATTATAAACTTATTGATCTTGGGTTTTATCAAAAATGAATATAATAGAATTCTCTAAGTCCATAAAAACTATTTTTTTTTAGATTGCACGAATGAAAAGTTTTGTAAGAGCAAAAAGGTATGTAATTTCAAGTAATTTTTATTTTTTGTAGCTTTGTATATTGGAATAATTTTTGAATGCAATTTTGAAAAATTTAATTGCTTTAAGTAAAAATCTTCTCATAAAACTCAATTATATAGCTAAATCAGCCATAAAACCCTTATTGTTTATTCATCTCAGAATATCAAATCTTTTCCCATAGCTATAATCTCAGACAGGTCAACATCTTTTCCCCTTTATCACATTTTCTTATCCTTATCCCAGCTCCATCAAAGCTTTCTAAGGGTAATGGGGGGGATAATGTCAAAAACATTGAAGAAAGAAGCAATTGAGTTCAAGCAATTAGTATTAAACAAGGAAGAGTATAGGATTGGAGATACGATTAGAGTTTTTGAGCAAAATGACGATACTAGCTTTGCGGAAATTGTTAAGATATGGAGAAATCCTAAAAAAGCTGATGCATTTGCTAGGATTAAGTGGTTTTTCAAACCTAAAGATGTTTTTGGGAGAATACCAGAGTTTGTATCAAATGCAGAGCTTATGAAATCTGACCTTGAACAGGATATTTCTGTACAAAGCATTTATGGGAAAATTGAAGTCCTTTCGATTTCTGACTACCATGCAAAAGATGAAGTGGATTCTGATGTGTTTTTTACAAGGAGTTTCTTTGACTCGAAAACCAAAATGATTAGACCACAACTTTCTCATTGGAAACGTATCTGTGTTTGTGAAAGCATTTTAAATCCTGATCACTTATATATAAGTTGCGACAAATGCTTAAAGCTTTTTCACCCAAAATGTGTCAACTATGAAGATTGTGACTTTTGGACTTGCGAGAAATGCTATAAAGAATTATTAGAGTAGTTTAGCTTAATAGCTTTTAAAAAAAAATATATACAAATCAATGTAACAATCCATTAGACAACATAATGTAAACACTGAAAATATTCCTATTAAAAAAAACTCAAATGATAATCTAATAACTATTTATACATCACAAGAAAAAAATTGTAAATCTCAGAATCCATAACCCAATCATTTCTATATACTTAACGACAAAATCTTGCATCAAAATCATCTCAAGAAAATAATTCAGAATCTAGCTCCAAATCCTAAAAATGCAAAATCTTATCAAATACAACCTTTACCTCTTCTTACAAACCCAAAATTATTATTATCCTATAAAAAAAAAACACATCATATAAAAGATCTCATTTATTATAAACTAGTTCTTTTGAGCTTTACTACACTTATCACATATATATTCTTTATCATCTGGAGCTATAACACATTCAGGATGGAAAAAGCCAAAGCACCCATCACATCCTACATACACTTCATCAGGATTTAATATAGACTCACATACACAAACCCTTTTCCATTGTGATAAAGGAGGTCTAAGTACCTTTAATCTAGGATCATAAAGGCTTCTACTAAACATAATATTATCGTCAACTAAATCATTTTCATGATAATCAGACAAGTTTAGCACAGTAACTCTATCATAAATACTTTGGACTGTAATATTCTGTTCAACATTAGATGTCATTAGTTCTGCTGCCGATATAAAATCAGGGATTTCTTCAAAAATTTCACTAGGTTTGAAATACCATCGAACTTTAGCATATGCATCTGGTTTTAATCCATCTTGCCAGAAACTTAAGATTTCAGCATATAAACAGTCATCTTTTCTTTCGTTTATTTTGACACTGTCTCCAACTCGGTAGGTCTCACTGTTGATTATAACTTTTTTGTATTCGATTTTCTTGCGTATCATAGATATAGACATTATCCCCCAATATGGGAATTATTTGTATATAAGTATAATTGGAAATACTTTTTAAAGAAGTTTAGTGAGTTGATATGATATTTTGTTATATGATTTAAGATTTTGTGATAGATTTTAGAGGTATAGTTTTTTTTTTTAGAGGTTTTGAATAGGTTATGATTTTAGATTTTTGGGGGTTTTTATAATTTGGTTATTTTGAAATTTATAGGATGTTTGAAAATTGGAATGATTTGATTAGAAATATTTGAGTGTGTTGGAATAAGTTTTTTATGATATTAAGAGTTTGAAATATAACATATAGTGTAAGTAAAAATAAGATCATTTACTTTACTTAAAATTTTATACTAAATCTTTGCTTGCCAGTAAACAAAATCAATTTTGAATAGTACTAATTCTTATAACCACTAAAAAACCACATTTTTATAAATAAATTGTGGCAACTAATATCTATATTCTAAACCAAAAATATTATTACATTTTACCTAAACTGCAACTATCACAAGTCCAATAAATTTCAAATCCCCCTTCAACACATTCAAAATGAAACATATTCTCGCATTTCTCACAAGTAACATAAATTTCATCAGGATTCAAAATACTTTCACATAAACAAACCCTTTCCCAATGTGATAATGTAGGTTTTAAAACATTTTCTATAGGACAATACCATCCTCTAGTAAAAAACACATCTTCATTAACTTGGCTTCTTGAATGATACTCTTTTAATGTTAAAACTTCAATTTTCCCATCAATGTTTTCTATAGAAATATCTTGTATATGGTCTGATATTAGTAATTCTGCTGAAGAAAAAAACTTTGGAACATTTTCAAAAATATCATTTGGTCTATAATACCATGAGATTTTAAAGTTAGTATATGGCTTTCTTCCATAAGTTTTGATAATTTTTCCATAAGAATCATAATCTTCGCTTATAAAAATTTTGATACTGTCTCCTATTGTGAAATGATGATTTTTTGAAGGGTTTTGGATGATAGTGTTAAGCATTTATTTAGACATTTTTTTTTTGATTATGGGGCTATAGGGGTTTGTGAAAGTACGAAAATTTTTGATTCGAAATGGAATGGGAGGAATAATTTAAGAAGATTTTTTGGTTTTTAAGATGAGTTTGAATTTTACCAAATAGAGAAGATGAGTTTAGATTGTCAGAGATGGAGGAAGGGAGATGATAAATTATGGTTAGATAAGCGCTTTTTTTGTGAAAGAAGATACATGGGATTATTGCATTTTAATGAATAACTAAATAAATTCTATATCTTTTATCTAGCCACAACAAATAGCAAACTCTTATTATAATTTTTGAAAAATTTACCAACAATAATATAAAAATACTAAGAACTATTAGCCTTATCTCTATTAAATTTTGAATTTCAACTTCATTTCTGATTGTCATAATCAATAATATTAATTTCACCCACACTTCTTCATAATTTTTTTTTAATAATCCTATTTGCTTTATGTATACACTTTAAAATCCTAAAAAGCCCTTAAGCTCAATAGCAAATCTGTTTATCATCTGAAGGTTCTTAACAAACTTAATCTTTGCATAACTAAAATCTGTTATAAACACTTCTGAATTGTTTTTTTTTTTAATAATAAAAAACTCTGAAAGCACTTCATCTCTAGAAATAATAAAATTATTTACCAAATCTCAGAAACATAATTAGAAAACCTTCTTCAATCCTATAGGATTACCTCCACAACACATAATTCAATAATTTAAATATAAAGTTAAGTATAAATATTGATATTCTATGGATTTTCTTATCTGAATCTATTCCTCTGATTTTTATACATTTGATAAATTCAGTAAAGGAATTTTAGATTTGCTATATTTCTTCATATCTCCTTTAACAGTATTGTAAAAATTATTATAATCCATAAGTTTATTATTGAAAATTGTAAATCACTGTCGTTTTGAATAGTTTTAGAGATTTCTTCATCAAATAAGCTAATTTTGTAGAACTCTTCACTTATTTTAATGTTTCCCATTTATTATGAAAAGAAAAATTAAATGGATTGCAGAAGGTTTTGCCTTAGATGATAAGAATTGTTTAGGAAAAGTTTTTAGAATTTTGATGATGGTGTTGCTGATTTGAAATTTAGTTTTTAGTGAAATATATAGTATGAAATTGAATAAAAAGTAAGTATATAAAAAACAAGTTAAAATTTTTTAATACACAAAATATGGTATCGATATAATTTTCTTACAAAATATAATAACCCGAATTTTATATAATCATAAGCTTTCTAATCATAACAATAAAAACGATATTATTATTATTTAAAATTATATCTGAAATTAGTTTAATATTTATAAATCTATGGACCTAAAAATTCTTTGATAAAATATAATCATTTTTTTTAACAACATGAAAGAGATAGGAGAAGATTTTGATTTTTTATGTATTTCAATGAATAGTATAAAGATGAACTTAAATAAAAACTTGTTTTTAAATTAAATAGTATTCATAGTAAAAATATCTATATTATTTATAATCTTACATACTTTTTCCTAAGCGACTCAATCAATCATAGATTTCTTTATTATCTCCAGAAGCAAATATTTGAAATAAAGTATTACCATTGGAGATTTTATAATCTAAGAATTTATGTAATTGAGCTATAAAAAAGTAAAATCTATAAAATTAATTAAAAAATTTACTTATTCTCAGGTATTTATAGGGAGATAAAAATCATAAAAAAGTAAAAGGATTAGATTATTTAATTAGTGCTTAATTTTGATAATATTGAGAACCAAGATTTTTTATAACATATTGAGGAAAAATATATAATTACCACATTTCTACAAACCTTATACAACTTAAAATGATAATTTTTAATAAATCATAAAAATGCAGTGTACTAAAAACACTTATCATGATTCTAGACTTAAATTACTACATTTTTTAAAACATACATCCTATCAAACCTAATTACTATTAAGATTTTCTCTAATAAACTTTTCCGTACTTTTCCTTAACTGAGTTTCCAAATAATCATCATTATCATCATCGATTTCATCTATGTAATCTTTAAGTATATCAATTTTTTCATAACAAATCTCAATGATCCTCATTATTTTTTCCATACAAATTCTAAGAGTCTTAAAAAAATCTACATTTTCAAAAATAATATCTCTTATTGCACTATAATTATTTATTAACTGTACCTCCACTTTATAAAAATAATTTAATGGCACATCTGGATTTCGACTAGCAATACTAGAAAGTTCATTACGTACATCATCTCTAGAATGAAAAAAATTGTCTACCATTTTAATGCACAAGCTGTGAAGGTTTTCCAAATGCACAGGCCATTCATGAAATATTTTTTTAAAAGCTATATAACTTTCTCTAAGCTGACAAGGAGGTAGATTATCTATATTTTGTATTATCACTCCAGGAGCATAGTTAGAAAACGTTAATTCAACATGACTATCATTTTGATGGCACATACTTCTATGAACATAAGATAAAATAAAATATACATATTCTTCTTCTATAATTTTATCTAGTTCTTTGTCTGTATTAGGTTCTTTGCCTGTATTAGGTTCTTTGCCTGTATTAGGTTTTTTGACTCTTATATTATTTATCATTTCAATAAATTTTTTTTTGATCTCTTGTAATTTATCAATATCTTTTAGCACTTCTTTGAAAAATTCGTTAGATTTTCTAATGGCATGCTGAAATTCATCTAAATCATTTTGGAATATTTTTTCTTCTTCTGGCTCAGAAGTTTTTTTTTCATTTTCGTCGATCATCCTTGAGAAACATAATAGATTAAGTGCCTCATAGGTTTTTTCACTAGGTAAGCTAATTATGCATGGGTATCGGTTTCCTTGGGTGCTTTCCATTTATTGCAACAGAAAATTTTAAATGGATGATTAAAGGATTTTTGCTTAGATAATATTAGCTGACAAGCAATTGTCTTACTAATAGTTAGTATTATCGACTCTAACTTTGTTTGAGAGTGAAATTTATAACGTGGGATGAAATAAAGAGTAAATATATACTTGATATATTTGCTATGAAATTGTATAATATTTTATATAAATGTATATTGCAATATAAAAGGCTTTAACAATAGTAATTTTTACGTCAAAGTGTAGTTTAAACTTACAATATTTCCTGTCTTAAAAGCAAGTATTAAAAATCAATAACAAATAACTGATGCATTTTCGCTATAAAAAAGCCTTTTATCTACATAAAATTCTTAGAGATTTATACAAACCCAAACATATAATGCAAAATATTTCTAAGAAAAATAATCTTCACTATAAAAAAATATGTATTTTTAACACCTTAATTTTTATCTTACCCAAAATTTTATATCTCTCCAAACAAAAACCCTAGGATAAAAAATGGTTGACCTTCTTGAAGAACTTGAAGAGATGGGTGAAGTTGATGAAGAAAATTTTATATACCTTAATGAACAAGGTAAAGCTGAACTTAAACAAGAACTTGTTTTCAAATGGAACAGTTTCCCTAGTAAAAAAATACATATAACCTGTAGTCTGACGTAATTTTTCCTCAGTGATTCAATTGGCTATGTAAAAACTTTGCTTTATGTCTCATTAGAAAAGTACTCGATTTTCTTAGGCTTGAAAAATCTTAAAATCACAAATTTGGCTAATGTAAAAGAACCTATCCCAGAAGTAACTAATAAACAGAAAGGAAATATTGGAGATTTTATCAAAAATGATACAGCTTTTACATTTGATGTTGAATCAAGCGATATGTGGCTTGAAATACAAATTGATTATAGGGATTTAGCTTTAGTGATATTTTTTGAAGTTAAAGTTCAAAAAGATACAACAATACTTAGCCTTAGGACTTTTGTTGCAGAATTACTTAATCATATATTGACTGCACAAAATCTTTCAGTTATGTATGAAGTCTCACAAATATCAGTCCAAAGAGTTAAGTTTACTGAAGAAACTATTCTAGCAATTGATTTTAAAAGTTCTATGGTTGGGCAAAAATCTAAAGTGAAAAAATTCAAAGAACTTAATGATGAAGAAATTGTTAAAGATGTATTTACGTATATTAATAGATATTTGATTTGTATTCCACCTTTGGCTAAAATCCCACAAAGTAATAAACAGAGAAAATCGATTATTAGGGAAGCTTATAATCCAACAATTATGGAAGTGCTACAGAATGTGAAATTTGGGTTTCATGTACGTGCACCGAGAACTGAAGCAAAGATTATGACGAAAAATCACAAGGCTTTGACAACAAAACGTAAAACTCAGGTTGAAGTTCAAAAGTCTGAAGTTTGCAATTGCGATATAATATAGCGAAATATTTATTTTATACAAAGTTTATAAGATTTATGATTAATTTTTTATGGGAATTATTATTTAGTGCTAGTTTTGGATTTTTGATGTTTGATGTGTATGTAATTATAACAATTTAGTTTATTGATTATAAAAGTTCAAAGATAATTTTACAACAACAAACCTAGCCTTAGTCGATTNATTTAGTTTATTGATTATAAAAGTTCAAAGATAATTTTACAACAACAAACCTAGCCTTAGTCGATTGAAATTATTCAGATCCAAAGCTAAAAATACCATTTAAGTTTATCTCCCACTAAAAAACCACTAAGCTATTTACTTAAAACTTTATCCCATCTATGTCAATTTATATTAAAAAGCCTATAATCTTATATTAAAAATCACCACAACCACTTAAACATCAACCAAAAACTATAAAAACCCAAACTAAAATCTTTTAAATCCAAACAACATCTATAAAGGGTTTCGAATAGCATCAAAAGTCCCGCTAAATCCTATCATAATAATATAATCGTCACTAAAATGGGCTGCAAAAACTCTAAAACAGATATCAACGTTCATATGTCTCTAGACTCAAGGTTCTTTGAAGATTCCCTAATAACTTGCACTAAGCCAATAAATTCTCCAGTCCAAGAGCTGTTCAAGGAAGCTAAAAAAAAACTAAAAAACAAAGGCGAATGCTTTGACATGAAGCTTTGTGTAGGGGGAAAATACATTGATTCTTGCAGTGTATTATCTTTAAAGCAACTTGGTGTTTATGAGAATTCCAAAGTAGTTATCGGTGTGCGAACTAATACAATAAAACTCAAAGTTTTAATCCAAGGTGAGACTCCAACCAAAGCTTCAGTTTCTATGAAAAAAGATAAAACAATTTTAAACCTTAAACAGAAACTCATGAAATGCACAAAATCTGATGATCTTATAGTCCTTTTTCGTAATATAGCTCTTCCAGACAGTACTTTAATTAAACAACTGAACTTGGAAGAGAATGAAATTATAACTTTAATTGTGAAATCAGAAAACAATTTGGTTGCCACGTGGAAGTATAAAACCCCAGGATTTATTATTGAAGGATTGTGCATGAATTCAGAATGTCAAGGATATAGGCAAAGGGTATGTGTTCCAAGAGGGTTTGGGCATTTTGATATATCGAATGAGATTTCGAATATGCAAAGTTGTCCTTGTTGTGGGGTTACATTAAGCAGAATTGTGGGTTTAGGAGTTGCATGGTGTCAATATTCAGCTGAGTTTTTCCAAGAGCAAATGCCTAATAGAAAAGAGAAAGTTGAGTCGTTCTTTGATATGCCGAAAGACTGGAACTTGCAAAGCATTGATGTTTTTGCCTTGCATTCTGAATAAACTTGCTAACTCATTTTAATATAGACTTTTATTAGTTAAAATAGGATTTTCAAGAATTTTAGAGGAAAAATCGTTGATTGTATTATTTTTTTTTTTGGGAAAGAGTATTCAAAGTGAGAAAAATCTTAAATTATAATTTTTTTAGTAGTTTTTGATAAAGAAGATAAAGTGTTTAGGTTTTGGTTAAATATAAAAGGATAAATTTTATAGTTAAAGTTTTATGATTTGATATTTTATCTACTAATTTGATGATGCAAAACTCTTAAAACTCGAAATATTTGTTGGAAGTTAACATATTGAAAATACTATCACTTAAAATTACAACATTTGTATGATTTTAGCTTAGCCTATACTAAAATTATATATTTTCTAATCTAACAACCCAAATACAAAATAAAATCCCACCTAATCTTAGCAAAAAACACAAAATTTTCCTCTTTAAACCTATTACTTACATGAACCTAATCAACAACCCCCACTCATTAACCACAAAATACCTATAAACCTAATTCAAACTTTTCTTAATTCTTAAATAAATACACTTAATTTCATTTATCACAAAATCTATACCCACTAATACAAAAATCTCATAAAAACCATAAAAGCCACTTCAAACAATTTTTCATGATCTTATAACTATAAAATCAAGTATTTAAAATATTATCCCCATCATGCAAACTGAATTATTTGTACAAGAATATTGGCTAGTAAAGATAAACCATATGCATGGATATAAATGGTGAGGTTCATCAAGCCAGGCAGAGTAGTTATAGTCCTTTCTGGAAGGAATGCAGGTAAAAAAGCTGTTGTTGTCAAATGCTACGATGAAGGCTCGAAGGACAGACCCTTTGCTCATTGCCTTGTAGCCGGAGTTAAAAAGGCTCCATTGTTTATCACCCCAAAGATGCATGAGAAAAAACAAGAAAGAAGAACCCGTGTCGGCGCTTTCATCAAATATGTTAACTATCAGCATATTTTGCCTACAAGATATGTTGTTAGTGGAGATATTGACTTTAAAGGTGTTGTCACTGATGAAAAAATGGGCAGTGTCAAGCAAAGAAAAGAGTTGAGGAAAGAACTTAGAAATATGATGACTAAGAAATATACTTCTCAAGCAACTGTGAAGAAAGGTGAAAAGGCTGGAAGTTTGCATACAAAATTCCTATTCAGTAAGCTTAGGTTTTAGTTAATCAAATTTAGGAATGAAAAGGTTTTTGGTTTAAGAGTTTTGAGTATTTAATGTATTTTTTTTTTATAATAAACTGTTAAGAGATATATAAAACTGATATGTTTTGGATGATAAAGGGGAAAATATGATATAGTAAAAGTGGTTTTTAAGGGTAAAATATTGTTAAGGTTGTATTTTAGGTAGGGTGTTAGGAATAAAGGAATCATTTATTGTGGATTAAAAGGTGTTAGGGTGTTATTAAAATATATGGTGAAGAATTAGGTATAGTTAGGAGTTTAGAAAATGATTGATTTTAAATGGGTTATAGGTATTTGAAACAATTTGCTGTATATTATCCTCCATTAAATCCAATAATAAAATAATTCAGCTACAACATAAAGTATTACCCTATCCATAAAACTTAATATCTTTCATCATAAAGCAGCAAAAGGACCTAAACCATAAATAATCACATCCAAATCAATGCAAAACCATACTAAAACCAAAACCCCTTAATTTTATATAAAAAACCCTTCAAAAAAAAATCAATTTTAAACCTAAAATTCTCCTTCCTCTATAACCAATCACGTCAATTCAAAAACATATTTTCCATTACAAATCTCTTAATTTCATCTATTCCCCCAATCAAAACTTACCTTTTACACAATCTTCACTAATATTTAACTAACTGAAAGCCTAACCGAAAAAATAATCGCATCAAAATATAATGATTTAAATCAAAATACCCTTTTATCTACAACAAATACAAGTTTTTTCCTCGATTATACTTCATAGTTCAAAATTTAAAAAAATATCTGTTAAATAAATGTTTGACATGGACTCACGTACCTCCAGCAAATCAGGTTTAAAAAGAGTACAATCCCGACCTTTAAAAGATTTATGTATTAATGTTTCAGATTCTCCTGTAACAAAACCTGCAAACATTAATTCACCAGTCGCTTCAGTTCAGAGTAAAAAAAATATTTTTGTCCCAAGACATCCATCAACAGCACCTTCAACTCCAAAGCAATCAATACCTGTATCTTGTAAAACTCCTAAAGCTGTGCAGAGTAAAATAAAATCTCCATCAAACTATGTTTTCGCAACCCACAGCCATAGTACAAAATTCGCCTTAAGCCCGAAAAAAAATTCTTCGCAAAAAACTTTTTCTCAAACAACCATCAGAGAAAAACCATCAGATAAAATTGAATCAATTGTCACTAGAGTTAAACCAACTAAAGGAATTGATCGCCAAAAAGAACATCTCCATAATACATTCCAAGCTATAAAAGTTGCCCGATTTTTACGTGAACCAACATTAGAAGAACTTATATCAAAACAAGTTAGATTACCACGTCGTAAAGGTTATGAGAAAAAGAAAACTGTTGTTTTAGACTTGGATGAAACTTTAGTACATTGTGTAAATACTAATGAAATAGGACAAGTTGATATAGAAATAGAATTCCCAACTGGAAGTTATACAAAAGTTGGGTTAAATATAAGACCTTATGCAAGAGATTTATTGTCAGCAATAAGCAAAGAGTTTGAAGTGGTAATTTTTACAGCTTCTCATAAATGCTATGCAGATAAAGTAATTGATTTTTTAGACCCTGAAAGACAATGGGTACATCATCGATTGTATAGGAATAACTGCATACAAATAGATGGAATTTATATTAAAGATTTGAGGATTTTTTCAGATAGGAACTTAAGAGATCTTATTATTGTAGATAATGCAGCTTATAGTTTTGCATTTCAAATCACAAATGGAATTCCGATAATATCATGGTATGACAATCCTGAAGATCGTGAACTTTTCAAATTGGTAGAGTATTTACGTGTGTTATCTCGAGTTGAGGATATAAGAAAAGTGAATAAATTGACTTTTCACCTTGACACATTTTATGATGACTACATACGAGACTTTATGTCTAAAGTTGATAAAGAAAATATCGTTAACTAATTATGAGTTATTTTTTTTTATATAAATGGGCTGCTGCAGTTCCAACATGGAATTTGTCCCTTTGCCTGAACCACCAAGACCAGTTATAAGAAGTACAATAAAAGCTTTGACAAGGAAAAATTCTTTGTATGCTGTAAGATTAACTTCAATAACTGAAAAATATCAGATTATTAGAGCACTTGGTAGTGATAGTATTGGAACACTTTTTCATGCTAGAGAAATGCTTTCGGGGGTTATTAGAACTGTTAGGGAAATCAATAAATTTACATCAACTAAAGGTGTTGAAGTGTTTCAAGAATATAATATACTCAGAGAATTGGATCATCCTAATATAATAAAAATTTTTGAAGCTTTTGAGACTCCTAAGAACTTTTATATAGTTTTTGAGAATGTCACAGGAGGGACTTTGTTGGAGAAATCGAAAAAGCTTGGGTTTGAAGGCGAATTTTCAAAGTACGCACACGAACTTTTTTCAGCGTTAAATTATATGCACAAACAGGGTGTTATTCATTGCAATTTATGTCCGGAGTATATAGTTTTATCAACTGATGACGATAACGCAGTACTTAAAATAATAGGATTTACTTTAGCCCAAAAAATATCAGATAAAAAACCAATTGAGATAAACAAAATACGTATCGAGTTCGCAAGCCCAGAAGTTTTCAACAATGAATTCACAACAAAATCTGATATCTGGAGTGCTGGGGTAGTTCTCTACAATATCCTTACAACCCGTTACCCATTTCCAAAAGGTAGTATTGAAATGACAATAGATTCTATTTCTAAATGTCAAGTTGATTATAATAATTCAGGCTTTGCATCAATATCCCTTCAAGCTAAAAATTTAATAAAATCTATACTTGTATTAGATCCAAATCAAAGACCATCATGTGAACAATTACTTGAAAATCCATGGTTTTATGAAAGTAAACAAACTATACCAATAACATATAATTTAGCAAAAAAAATCAGTATGTTCAATATTAAAACTACTATTGCTAGATGTTTACTTAGTTATATAACTTCAAAGCTTTCGACATCGAAAAAAGACTTTACTATTATTAATTATTTTAAAAGTTTGGATCTCAACAATGATGGTAAAGTTAGCAAAGATGAGATTTTGAATGTTTTTTCGCAAGTTGGGTTGAATGTGGAAAATGAAATTGATTTTATTATGGAAAACCTTGATTATGATTCCAGTGGGTTTATAGATTACACAGAACTAATTTTAGCCCTTACAAACTGGCCACAAGAACTCAAACAGAAAAATATGGTCAAGGTTTTTACTTCAAATGAAGGACTGATTTCAATAGATTATCTCAAAGAAATAGTCTCACATATCAAAGAAAGCGAATGGGCAAAATTCAGACAGGAAACTCGAGCTGAAAATGAACTTATAACAATAAAGAACCTTAAAGAATATCTTAAAGAAAGCATAAATATTTAGTTCTTAACACTAATTATTTTTAATTTTTAGACTGATATTCGAGTTTTTTCTAATATATTCTACAGATTTAAGTACTTTAGCAACAGAAAACCTTATTCTATCTCTATCTTTTTCTACAGATTCAATCTCTTTATTCCCTGATTCCCAATTTGTTACTGTATTTAAAAAATTATCAAGCCATTGCTTTCTAAACTTAGGGCTGAGAGATTTGCAGCCTCTAAGTGATGTAATTTTTAATGCAGGTTTAGGAAAAGTCAGTCTTTTTTTGTTAGAATTTGAATTTTTGATTAGAGATGGGTCAAATGATTTTAGCATATCAGTAAAACTATTTGGTGGACTTGGGGTTTTCTGTTTGTATTTAAGGTCTTTGTATATTTCAGGGAGTTTTAATGTGTGATTTTGATCTTTAGAGCTCCTTTTTTCAAACCTTTTTTCCAGTGCTAATCGCTCCATTTTAATAATTATAAATTCAAAACTATGGTGAGCACAATTTTATGCATTTAAACATTTATTGTATTAAAAATTATATTTTTATATTTGGCTTTTATAATTTAAGGATTTTAGACTTATAAGAAATAGTTTAGGAGGTTTGATAAATAATGAAATTTATTGCTTTTTTTATACAACTAAAATTCATAATCCAATAACTTATAAAAAATATTTACCATAAATTATCATCCTATCCTCATGCTAATTATCATTCAGCATATTCCAACTTTTATAATAACCTACTACCTAACCTACATAATAATTTAACTACTTATTCCTCAATAACACTCATAAGCATTTTCTTATTAAAAACCCATAAACCATATCTCTATTAATATTCAAAAATCTACAAACTTTCACATAAACCCCACATTCCAATCTAAATCCATAACCCAAAGCATTAATTATCATCAATAAACTCCATAAAATATCTAAACACATCCATTCGGGACAAATTTCCAACACTCACCCAAAAATTTCCTCCGTATTGAAATTTCCTTGCTAATTCAAGGATTAAAATTATCTGTTAATATTTGAAATGGACCTTCCTGAAATCCGATCACCAAAAAAAGCAGATTTACTTCAAATGGTACAAGAGCTTCCCGAAATCACAGCCAGAGCCCCAAATCTGATTTTTTCAGCTCCAGTTCTTCATATTGTTAATGAAGAAGATTCTCACACATATGATACTGATTCAGAACCAGAACCCATGACTATTATCAAAAATCCAAAATGTAGAGTTCTTGCTATGAAAACTAGAGAAACTCCTAGAATAACTCTAGTCTTAGATCTTGATGAAACACTTGTACACAGTGAAATGAACCCATTGCCCCATTCTGATGTCATTTTCAAAATCAAAGTAAATCAGATTGAACATACTATTTATGTAGCTTATCGTCCAGGGCTATTAGAATTCCTCAAATCGGTATGTAAAAAGTTTGAAGTTGTAATTTTTACAGCTTCAATGAAAAAATACGCTGAGCAGGTATTAAAATCATTGGAACAACATGTAAGGCTTAGATATAAACTTTATAGAGAGAATTGTATTGAGGTAAAAGGGCAGTATATTAAAGATTTGAGAATATTAGGAAGAGATCTTAGAAATGTAGTTATTGTTGACAATTCTGAACAGGCTTTTTCATGCCAACCAGAAAATGGGATATTAATTTCTAGTTGGTTCAAAGATCAGAAAGATAATGAACTTGAAAATGTGTATAACTTTCTTATGAATATGGAATTGTATGAAGATGTTAGAGACTTTTTGCGGATATCTAAATATAAATCTTATCGTAATCTCAATTAAATATCTTGAGTTATACATAAGCATTTTAATATAGTTAGATTAGGAAAAAATCATAAAGGGTTAGGGAAAGTTGGTACTTGTTTTTGGTTTTTATTAGAGTTTATTTGATAATTTTTTTTGCTTTTTTCCTTTAGTAACCGTTCCCCTTTTTTAATATTACATATTATATTAGAAGAAGAATATATAGTTTTAGATTTAAAGATACCAATCATAATGATATAAGAATCGGTAGTTTATTACAAATTCTGTTCTATCCCATTCTCTTTTTTTNGAATTTTTATTTTTTATGTATGATTATTTATAATAATTTCCGAAATTATATAAATTGTTATAGAAAAAATACTTACATCAATAAGTAGTTTATAATATAAAATACCCTTACTTTCTATATCAATAACACTCAAAACTAAATCATAATGATATAAGAATCGGTAGTTTATTACAAATTCTGTTCTATCCCATTCTCTTTTTTTTAAATAAACCTACTACTAAAAGTTCTTAAAAATAAGTATCAAAAGTAACAACACTATCATGACAATCAACAGCAACAAACAACTTGTTGCCCTAGCACAATTCTGATGTTTCTCAGCTTTCTGTAGCTCAACAACAGCTTTTTTCATATTCTCCTTCGTAGCTATTAAATTATAATCAATCCTATCAAGTATTGTACCTTGATCCAGTATCAAAGAGCTCAATTCTTTAAAAATAATCGCAAGTTCATTAATATTCCCTACAAGATCATTAATCCCATCCTCTCTAACTTTTGCTATCTGATAAAAATTGTCTTCTTTTTCATCAAAAAGTCCTCCTTCTTGCTGTAAATCCTCCAAAGGTTTATTTTGCACTTTTTCCACATATATTTTCTGATATCCTTTTTGCTTTTGTGTTATATCTTTCAACCTACTCGCTAATTTCCTTTGTATATTTTTCCTTATATTCATATCTTCAACAGAGCCAGGTGCTTTAGTAAAGCTCATAACAAAACCTTCTGTATCTTTTATAAGCTGATTTTATATTACTTTTGTAGTTTGTTGAATAAGTGTTTCAATTTCTCTATCTTTTAATGTTGTATCACCAAATACTATTGCTAAACGTTCGGATTGGACTTCTTTTAGTTTGCTCACTGTTTATGAGTTACTTTTTTCATCTAGTTTGCTTAGATCTTCGTTTATTTTATCATATGTATCGACCCATTCTGGGGGAAGAAGGTCTTGTTTTTGTTCATTGAGGTTTATATGCGAGTTGTTTGGTTGAAATTTTAAGTCGCGTTTTTGGTCACCGTATGAGAATTGAGATGATTTTTTTAATTCTGAACGAATACTTTTGAAATCTTGGGTTCGTAAACGACTTGAACCTAAGCTACGAGTGATTTGTTGTATTGACATATATATTATTTTAAAATTTTTAAGGTGAGATAGTTTGGTTTTATATGGAGAAGGAGGGCTTTAGAATAGATTTTTTATTTGGATAATAAGATGTTGATATAAGGATTGCCTTTTAATGGATAACTTTGGATTTTTTGTTGGAATTTGGAGATTTTTTATAAGGGAAACTTTTTAGAATTTTTAATGAGGTTGAGATTTTTTAAGGTTTAGTTTGGAGGATTATGCTTGGAGGAGTTAATTTATTTTGAGTTGTATATTAGGATGAGATTGGAAAAGTTTATATACCATAAAATATGCCACAAATAAGATAAAATGATACGTTTTTATTAAAAATTTAATATGGGATGTTTGCAGAGTCATGTTGAACTGAGTCGTGAAGACAAGATTATTGCTGATATGGAGCTACAATTAGAGTATGCAGGATTGAATTGCATAAAAGTTGATTATGTTATTAGAAGGTATTCAGAAAACAGAGAAATTAATAAATTCCAATGGGATAACATAGTTGCAGAGCTTGGAATCAAATCAAAAAACTATCGGAATTGCCCTGAACTAGAAGCTTTTTACGATACTTTTACAAATGAGAACCAATGCATAAATACAAAAGAACTACTTATCTTAGGAATATTATTAAGCTTAGGACAAATCCGAACAAAGGCCAGACTTCTTTTTGAAATATATGATTCTGAAAACTTAAAAGTTATAGATCAATCTTGTATAGAAGATTTATTTGAAATTCTCAAAAAAATTACAATTGTAAGACTTCCAATGCTTGTTAATAACAATAATGAACCACCTGAAAATCGACGTAAAATTGAATTGTATGCAAGAGTATTAAATGCTAAATC
The DNA here is from genome assembly GCA_001970955.1 of Stentor coeruleus. Classification (NCBI taxonomy): domain Eukaryota; phylum Ciliophora; class Heterotrichea; order Heterotrichida; family Stentoridae; genus Stentor; species Stentor coeruleus. The sequence continues at coordinate 41,891 of MPUH01000266.1, read as the reverse complement.
ACTAAGAGCAAAACAACAATTTATTAAACTCCTTTCTGATAACAAAGATAAAATTCCATTAGAAGAATTTAAGGTTAAATTTGATGTATTTGAGAACGCGTTGCTTCTTAGTACCTTTGGATTTAGAAGCTTTTTAGCACAATTTTAAAGTAGACGTAAATGATTATTATAACTAAAGTGTTAAGTGAGTGAAAAGTTTTATATTAAATTTCATATCGACTATTGAAGAAGATATTAACAACACAATTTTAAGAGTATCAAAGGGCTGGACAATAGTCAAGCGATAATTCCTAACTAATACTTATGAGTTCGAGTTTGCTAAGATACAAAATAATCAAAACTATAACTGTATAACTAAGTTTAAAAAATAATTTCAATTCTAACCCTATCCTTTTATCAATCCTAAAAACTCTTTCTAATTTTCTAATCTTCTCTTTAATTTCCAGCATTTATCATAATTTAACCCTAAAACTACAATTGCATTACACCCAATACAAAAAACCCAATTTAATCATCTAATCCTTTATTTTTCCTATCATATTAACAATTTTCTCATCAAAAATACAAATTTTTTTCTCAATCAAGTATTTCCTAAAACCCAACTCCATATCTAAATCCACACAATAACTCTACAAAAAAGCCTCCAATTTATCCAATAATATCTAAAACCCACATAGTCTTAAATCTTCCACCCCATCATCCTTTCATTTTTATTTCATATTTTTCTTTCATATTTAAATTCAAATGTCCAACTATCAGAAAGGTACAAAAAAATCCGTCAGGGATCTTATCAAAGACCAAAATCTCCGTGACAGCATCATTGAAGAAATGATGAATCAGGACTTACCAATGGAAGGATCCTTAAAAATCGAAATAAATTCAGAAAATGGTGAAAACTATCAATTATGTCATGAAGATTTAAACAAAGTCCTAAGTTTTTATGGAGAACTTAGCGACTTCAAACTCCAAAACAACGTGGCATTTGTTACATTTTGTGACCCAGTTTCTGCATATTTTGCCCAAAAAACCTTAAACAACAAATATTTGAGTTTTGTTTCATGTTACCTTTTAGTATCATATGAAACATGTCAAAATGCTTATATGACAGAACCAAATGCAAAATATACTTGTAGGTTTGAAATTCAAATAGAAAATGATAAAGATTTTCAGGTTGCTAGAAGGCTTATTGGACCTAAAGGAAATAATATGAAGAAAATTGGGGAAATATGCTCGAAAGGGTTAGGAAATGGGAAAATGCATGATTTTGTTAAACTTAGATTACGTGGGAAAGGATCTGGGTTTAAAGAAGGGGCTACTAAAGAAGAGAGTAATGAAAATTTACATTTGTGTGTCAGTTCAAAATACCCGGATAAATATAAAATTGCTTGTGATGAGATTTCGAAACTGATTTTGCAAGTTTATAAGGACTATTTCAACTTTTGTAGGAATAGAGGACTTAGGACTGAGATTCTGAGGTTAAAAAAATACGAAAGTATTCAGGAATAATTAGGAATAATAAGATTTTTATGAGTTGATGTGATTTTTTGGATGGTTTATATTTTTTTTTCTCTCTTAATAAATTAGTGATTTTATGCTTAAAGTTGATGATTTAGATATACAAATTTATAATGTGTTGTTTTTGATATTTAGCATGGTTTAAACCTTGTCCGATCAAGGTTTGTTTGTCCTATGATTTCTTACTTTGGGCAGATTCGGTATTTTAAACCACTCATTGTCGCTAATTATGTGACTCTTTACTTGGCTGAGGAGTTCTTTAGTATTTCTTTTCTTTAGTGTCAAGATAATGGAGGCAAGTCTTATGCTCACCTTGTTTTTCTTGAAGAATCCAGCTTGCTTTAGGCATGTTTTGAAGTTCTTATGGTGTTCATAGCAAACTGGGTATTTATTTCTAGAAGTGTTATGGGTACTTTCTTTATATAGAACCCATTTTCTTTATCTTGGGTTACAAATTAATAGTCATAAGCCTGATTAGAAAGTATTTTATGATATATTTTGAACTTAATTTAGGTGTTCGATGATAATTAATTGAAATCTATGGATTTGCTTAATATTTTTTTAGAATGCTTTTTACTTGTAAATATTTGACTTTTAAATAGAATATTTCAATTCATTTGTACAGATAAGATATAAGAATGTTTTTATTATAATCAGTTCATTAATATCAATCGATTCTGAGAGAATATGATAAAAATTTCACGAATTATCTACTTAAAAACCAATTTTATAAAAAAAATCCTGCATCTAAGATTATAATAGTCGTAATCATAATACCAAAAGAATTATCTACTTAAAAACCAATTTTATAAAAAAAATCCTGCATCTAAGATTATAATAGTCGTAATCATAATACCAAAATTACTAAAATCCCTATGATTTAAATACACTAAAGTATAAATACTTATTAATTCTTAAGACCCGATAAAAAAAATCGATTATTTTAGATTAAGTGTTTGTATAAGTTTTTCAAAGTCCTCTTCTTCACCTTGGATAAAAGAAAGGTTTTTATACTCAATTGGGGAAAGATTTTCTCTGATTAGGTTGTTTATATGGCCCATTTGTGATTTTCTTTTAATAACTTGATTATTTGTAAGATTTTTTCTGATTTTAACTCCTAAAGTAGGCTTGGAGATTTTAATACAAATTTTCTTCGATAGGCTGTTTTGTATTTGTAAACCTTTAAGGCTTGGAAGCTTTGCTAAAGATTTAGCATTATTACTCATATTTATATCAACCATAAAAATATTTTTAGCTTCGTGACATAATAAGCAAATTGGTTTGTTTAAATGATATATAATATATTACTAGGACTAAAATTATGTTTTAAAACAAATTTTAACTACAGGGTTTATAATAACATTTTGTTTAAAGATTGCTTTTTGGATATGGTGGATTTTCTTTTTGGATATTTTTTATATAGTAATTTGAAAGTAATTTACTATTTGGGTTTAAAGTATTTGATAATATTGCGAAGGTTTTATTTGCGATTATATGCTAAGTTTTGAAGATTTCTTAAATTTAAAAACATTAGCTTAATTATTCATTTTTCGAGTCAAAATAAATCGTTTTTTAACGACAAACCAGCAATTTATTATCTGAAAAACTTTGATGAATTAGAACAGGATAATTTTACCACGGTTTCAAAAAAGTATTATCATTTTATTATAATACTATATATTTATCACACTATTACATAACAAACTATAAAATTAATATATCCTACCCTATCTAAAAGCTAAAACTATTAGCATCATCCTGCAAAAATTTTTCCAAATAATAATTTATACTTATTTTTTCCTCCTAACTATCTATCTAAAATATAATATGAAATTTCTAACACCTAATCCCTTAAATCTCAGCAATCATAGCTGAGGATGATTTAAATTAAGTATTTAAACCATAAACTATAGCTTCTCTTACTAAATCAATCTCTGATATCTGTTTATTAATACCCTGCACAAATACATATATTTCATTTTCTCTATCTATAATTGGTGCTAAAGCTCTACTAAGTTCTGGAGAATTCACCTCATAAATATGTGGTGTTTTTTTAGATTCTTTATCCTGCACTTTAACTTCTTCTTTATGCTCATCATGACTTTTAGCTTCAGTCCCTATGCTTTCTAATTGCATTTTTAAAGCATTTATCTCTTTTGAAAATTCATAGTATTTTATCATAGATACAACCCATATATAAAGACCTAAACAAGCTTTACTTGATTTCTGTATACTTTCTTCTGTAATATTTGGATGTTCTTTGATCTTTTTCTGAACTTTATTATATAAAGCTTGATTAATGTTATCTTTATCGTAACACATCATTTCGTTTAGGAAATTAGGTCGCTTTATGCAAGAGTGTTTTTCAACGCCTGACTGCGGACAATGAAGCATAATACATATCAATTCTAAGACAAATTTCACAGAAGCTGGAGGATTTTTAAAGGCAGAAATTTCATTTATACTTGATTTATTTAACGAGCATAAATCATCTTGAACCTTAATTAGAATTGGTGTAAAGGATGAAATTTTATTTTGAATTTCTTCCTTAAGCTCTTTTTCTTTATTTGAATCTACCTTTTTAGTTTCCTCATGATGCTGTTCTTTTTTAGATAAATATATTGCTGGCAAATCCCTTTCATTATTTTTCAAGTCATTGAACTCTGTAGCAAGACCCTGAGACTGGGTAGATAGTGAATGAAAATTATGAATTATTTCCTCAAAGTGTTCTGCATGAGTTATAGAATTATGGGCTTCAATAGCATTTTGAATTGCATTTAATAACGAAATATACGAATCTGGACTTGATTGAAAAGAATCATCTAGAAACGTTTTCAGCTTCTCAGGAGTCTCAACGCTTTCAGGACCATGAAATGTTGATTTTATTAGCTCAATGTAATCTCTTGATGAATCCATTTATATTATATTATATCATATCAGTAAAAGTAATCAAATACTTTAAAATATTTTCTAATACAAAATTGGATTAAAATCATATTACAATAAAAATTTAATTCTAATATAATTATTAGCTTCATATAAACAATTCTAATAGTTTTCTTTATATTTTAACAAAGTTCAAAAGAATTTATAAATTTTTCTAACAAAATTTCTGACATGCATAACTTAGTCTAATATTTAAAAAGATCTACTGCGTCTTTTTCTTGTAAATTATTCTGTATTAACAAAAATAATCTATAATTCTGAGTTTATCTTAAAGGGGTTATTTAAAAACAACTTCACTTTTTTAGATATCTCAACATCTACATTGCCATGAAATGTTTATTTATAATATATCCATTTATATCTATATCAAAAAAATATCATCTAATAAAAACTATCAGAGTATTGTATTTTCTCATAAAAATCTTTGAAAATTTTATAAAATCTCTATTAAACCAACATTCCTCATATAAAATCCCTAAAATTATCTAATTCTACACTTAACCATAAACTTAATCATCCACTTGTTTATAAATATCACGCAAACTCTTATCTATCCCATTAAGCCCAGCTTCTCTAACATCTAATTCACTCTGACACTTATTTAATCTTCTTCTTAACTCAGCAATATCATCATCTTTACTCTTCATAGAAGATTTCATACTATCAACTTCTTTTATCATCTCTTCATATGACATTGCTGAATAACTTTGTGATGCCATTTGATCTTCAATTTCATTCATTTCTGCTTCAGTCAAAAACAAGTCTTTTCCAATTGCATTTTCTTTTAAATTTGTAAGGCGCTTTACAAATGAACTATTTGTTGATGAAGGCTTTTGTGGTGGTACAGGATTACCAAATGCTGCTGAAATGGTTTCTGAGATCCCTCCCGCTTTAAAATCGTTCATGCTTCGAAAAGTGTTGTAAATGTCTCTTGACATTTTTTATATTATATGCAACATAAAGCGGGTTTTAATAGGATTTCGATGATCAATTATAATACAAAATGAACAAGGGCTGGACAATAGTCAAGCGATAATTCCTAACTAATACTAATAATACAAAATGGAAGAAGTTTACACAGCAGAGTTTATCATTTATGAAGTCTTATACTCTCTTCCTTATATATTCAAACCAACTATTATAATCCATTTCCTCAAATTCCCAACCCAAGCAATTATAGGCTCAGTCCAAAAAAACTAATTTTCAACAAAGGCAAATCCTGCAAATTTTCAATGACCCTCACAGTTTTAAGATTTAGTTAAAAAAGTACTCACTTTATATAATACTTATCAAACAAATATTAGAATGCTAGGAACTGCAGCAGTCAATCTTTCAGTATTTGCTAACTATGATATTTCAAGAGAATTATTCGCTACCGCTGATATTTTTTACTAAATCTAAAGTCCTAACTAAGCTAATTTATTATTATACATTCCTCTAGCATATAAACAGCCAGTGATTAAAGAATCTTCTTCAAATATTCTAATAGATAAATTGATAAATGAAATCCAATCTAAAGATCATCCAAATAACTGCAAAAGAATCAAAGAAAAACTTTCACCACAAGATGATAGTGGGGATACTTGGAAAAGAGAGACTGTGAAATCATACAGCATTGCTTATAAATATGACAGCGATTTTGAAGAATTTAGCAAAAGTGTTAGTTCTAATATATAATACAAAATATAAAATTGAAGATAATATACATAAAAATATTTGTTTGATTGCTTATAATAAAGCTTAAAGAATGAATTAATTTAAGCATCCTGAGAACTTTGCCGTGTATGGGTTATAAAGATAAAATCTCTTCCTTGGACAAAGCCTAATCTAAAAAGGTATTCGGCTATAGATAAGAATGTTGTGTTTTGATCTTTGGAAGGAACTTCAATTTCAATAATAGCTTTGGGTTTGTTGTAAACACGGCGTTTAGGGATTGGTTTGATTTTGTTAAATCTTTTGATACAAAGAGGGCAGGTGTTTTGAGTTTGTGACCATTTTTCAATACATTCGAAGCAGAAATCATGGCTGCAGCTATTGATAGTGCCTTGGATGTTTATCGACCCTAGGCAAATTGCACATGTCAAGGCTGTTTCTTCGAATCTTGTTTTCATTTAATATGGGGGCTTGGGATCTTTTGTATAATTTTGCTTCTTTTTTTGTTCTCACACAAAAAACCATTTAAATCTCCAATATTACATTAAAAACATATACATCCCCCCAAAACCTAATAATAAAAACTTTTTTTCCTTTAAGAATTTGATTCCTTATATTATTCTAAGCTATAAGTAACTTCATTTCCTTTAAAGCTAAAACCATAGGCCATATTATCCTTTAGTATCCATAGGTTTTGAGAAAAACTAGCTGAAGAGCTCAGAGATTTCCTTTTAGAAAACTCTTCCTTTTTTGTATCGAATACATAAACTTTCCTAGAATTTTTCCCATCTTCACCAAATCCTCCAAGAATAAAAATTTCATCCTTCACTTTAAAAGCACCCATTCCAACTAATCCTCTAGGCAAATGAGCATTAATTTCAGTCCAAAAACCATTTTCGTAAACTTCAGCTTTAAGAATAGGATTGTTTCTTGAATTTGCCCCTCCAAAAATCCATGTTTTATTACCAGTTGAACAAGCACTTAGACCATATCTTTTATTATTTATTGGAGTTTTTGGATGCCAAAGATCATTACCAAAGATTTCAACTGAATCTAAAGCTTGACCATGTATAGAACATCCACCAATTACAGCTGGAGAAAAGTCAATCCAAGCCATACAATGGAGTTCTCTGCCTATATGAAGATTAGGCAATTCAGTTGTAGAATGGTTATGGATATTAAGTAAAAAGACTTGAGTTGAGTCTTCTATACCTCCAGTAATCATAATTTCATCATCATTAACAGCAATAGCTCTACTCTTCCAATTAACCTTTGGGTTTTCTACATCATTTTCTAAAATCCTAAACACTTTATCATTAACATAATCACCAGTAACAGTATTATAATTGCTCAATAAGGTCTCATGGAATTTGCCTTGATTTTTTATCTGTCTATGCAAAGGTTGTAAGAATGTATGATTATTAATAACATCATCAGCTCCAACAAGGCATTTACTATAAAGATTTTCATAAACTGAGCTTGGTAAAAGAACTTTTTTAGGCTCTGAGGATTTTTGGTGTTCTTTATTTGGTCCAATATGAATGGTTCCTTCTAATGGGTTTTCAGGGTTCTCATGTATTGGAGTTGGGTGTTCATGCTCAGTTGAATGGACTTCTTCATGTTTTTTCACTTCAGAATGAGTCTCTATAGTCGATTCAATCGGTTCTGCCATTTATCAATGGTCATATTTTCCCAAGTAACTAGTTTATGAGAATTTTTTTGACTATTATATTTTTCTGTGAGGGTATAAAACTTTTAAAGGAGAGTTCGTAAGGTTTAATGATATATAAATNAACTGATATAATAATATATTTTGGTATGTCAGATGTTATTTGGTAAGGGAATATGAAAAAATACTTTTGGTATAAAGTCTTGAGTATGTATTGATTTTTAATATGCATAATAGATATATATTTTTTTAGAATAAAAGATCATTAGCATTTTTATAATAGTCTAGTATTTAAAGTTAGAAATTAGTAGAAAAACTTTGAGTTAAATGCGTGAAAATACTAACAAAATCTAAAAATTAGTTTTTATAGACAATTAATGATATTTTATAAATATAAAATACTGCTAGTGTAAATGACTTAATCAAAGTATAAAAATGTTTAGATTGAAAAACTTGTGAAATTTTTTGTATCTTGTTTTTTCGTTAATTTTTTAATGTTTTATATTCGCAAAAACCATTTAAAAAATTTTAGGTTTTTCATTACCATCTGACTATAGCCTGTTAATCCAAATCGTTTAGCTTAAAAGTTTCCAATATTTGCCCATTTCCATCCAATTAACTAAACCTAAAATTTTTATTTTATCAGATAATCTTTACTTACTTTTAAAAAATATTCTGACTTTAGCATATAAAAGTATTCTCTTAAAAAACCTCTTTAAAAACCCTTTATAAAATACCACAAGACCTATAGCCAAAAACACATTCAACACTATACAAATCGTCATATAACTTGATTCATTAAGTTTTTCAGTCACATAATTCTCACATAAATATTGAAATTTAGAAACCGCTGAATGAATATTATGAATCCTAACTAAATCAAATATATCAGTACTATTATTTTCACTTACAACCCAATTGTTTATATCATCAACAGTATTATCAATAGCACCTTTAAGTCCATTTTTAAAATAATTTTCACAATATAAATTGTTATTACATGGGGTGTTTAATAAAAAGTTCTGAATTGTTGGGTTTTGAAAATTTGTTTTAAAATTTTGCGTTATTTGATGGATTTTTTTATTTATGCTGTAAATTTTATTTGAGATGTTAGAAACTGTGAGATATTCGCATTGTAATGAGTAGTATGAAATACTTGGGAAATTTGTATAATGATTTTCCCAGGCCCAATAATAAGATGTATATAAATAAATGTTTAATTGAAGCATGTCTGTACTTGTGAATTTTTCAAGGTCACGATGTAAAGAGTTTATAGGGGCAGTGACTAATAAGTCTAAAAGAATAAAATAAACACTTAATATGATTGTTATAATAATTGCATATATAGTCCAACGTTTATGAATATCAGGTCTTCGATTACGAGATGTATTTTTTATTATATGGGTTTCTTGATGATAGACCTGCATACGTTTTATTAAATTTATTGATGTTTTTAATAACGAGTCTTTTTTAATAGAGAAAATCTGCCTTACTGCTTTTTTATAGTATTTGTCCACTTGTGTTAAAGGTAATAAGAAACTTATAGCGAAAAGCCCGGATATAATGACTTGTGGTAAGATAATCACTAACATTAAATTTAGCTTCAGTTTATTTTTTTGAGTGTGGAAATTATCTGATATTTGCTCTAAACTCCCAAGTGCATGTATCAAAACATCATCCATAGTATTAATGTAAATCATCATAAACTCTTCATTTTCCCAATTACTACTCGCAGCTAAAGTTTCAGCATTAATTGCTAATATCTTCAAAGCTTGTATCAAATTAGTCTTTTCTTCATATAAAGTCCCGTTAGTAAAAACAACTAAATGAACAACATTATTTAATAAATCAGAATTATCGTTTTTTATAAGATTAGAATCGCTGTTGTAAAATTCATCTAAATGTTCGTGCATAGCTAATGTTGCATTTTTTAATAATTCTTTATAATAATTTGAAGTATCTAAAGATATAATTCCTAAGGAAACAAGCTGAAGATTCCTGGCAGCAAAGGCAATTTCAATTAACTCACTTGTCATATATGAAAATTTTTCAACAGTTTTGAACTCTTCAAAGGAAATCAGATAAAAATATAAGAAAGTTAAAATGCCAATTATGCTTAGAACACTGAATATATATAAAATGATTAGAGAACTTTTGAGTATTTTTATTTTCTGATCTAAACCTTGTAAAATAAAAGAGTTTTCTTTTTTGGAACGGGCTGAAAGACTAAAGGATTCAGGTTCGTAGTTGAGTTTTTGAGAATCACATGAACTTTCATTTTGAAAAGGCTTACTTTCAAGTTTATCTACTTTATTTGTATCTAAGAGCTCGGTAGTGTGAGCATCAGAAAATTGGATTATTGATAGAGTGTGACGTCTATGGATTGTTTTAAGCATAGAAGTCTGACGGAAAATACTTCCACGAACATTAGATATTTTTAGGATGATAAAAGACATAGTCTTATAATTAAAGCTTTTCGAAGTTATCCTCATTTTTTTCTTATTTTCATCCGCATAATCAAACAGCCCATTTTCAATATAATTCGCAGTAAACTTAGGTAAAAAATACCCAATATTTGTATTCAATATCTGTGACACAGTAGACCTATTGCTATACCCTAAAACATTATTTAAAAAGTTCCTTGAAATCCCAAGTATCGCGAAATTCTCAGAAAGGAGTATTTTTATTTCATTAAGCCTTTTACATGAAAACAACAAACAAGATTTTTTTTTCCATCTAATCGGCAATAAATTAACTTCAATATCAATAAGTAAAGATTCAAAATCAAAAACAAACCTAAAACAATCTTCAAGTAAAATAAGCTTTTTTGTATTAACAAGCTTATTAGCTATAATATCATAAGCAATTTTATCAAAAGGGGGAAAGAGTATACTTAATATATTCTCTGGGGCGATTTCTTTTTGTATAGACAAAATTTCTAGAAAATTTTGGTTCATTTCAAGAATGGCTCCTTGTTCATGTTTTTCTATGCTAAAAATACAGAAACCTGAAGATGAGTCTAAAACCCAATTGTTTGTATTATCAAAACTTAGTTCAGAATTCATGGTTTTTGATAGGTTGATGAACTTGCGACCCTTTTCATCGTTTAGTATTTCAGATAGAAATGATCCGTAAATTTCTAGGCTTTCTTGGTTTTGGTAATCTTTCATTAGTTTGCCGTAGATTTTGAGGGTCGTTTTTAGGAAGTGTATTAGGAAGACAACTTTTTTGTTGATTTTAGTTAAGCTTGGGTAACTTTCATGGAGTTCTGAACAGAGGGATAATAAGTTTCTACATACTTTGAGATCGTTTTTCCTTGATTTTAAGCTTAATAGGAAGTAACTTGAATAAAAATGCTCAAGGACGGTAAAATTACTTAACATCTTCTCGCATTTCTGTAGTTGGATTGTTGAAAAGAAATTATTTGGCTGAAAATGACTGAAAAATAACTCATAATAAGCCTTTTTAGAATGATCAGCATATATAAAAAACAAGCATTTCAATAAATATTTTTTCTTACTCGGTTTACTCAGTGAACTCTTGATAAATTTTTCATATTTCTCACATAAGCCTTCAACTTTTTCCGAATAGTCAATTGAAATATGTTTTTTCTTAAGTTTTTCAAAGCTTTCAACAAACCTTAAAGCATAAACATCAAGTTCCCAGTCAAACTCAACATCTTCTCTAGGATTTTTTATACGATCGTTATGAATTGATTGAACTTTAACTTTAATTAAATAAGCTATACATGGAGATACAAGGAAAAGTTGAACAATTAATGTATAAGCACTAGATGTTAAATAAGCTAAAAGGAAATGCACAGATGATAGCATGTTAATACAAAAGACCATTGATACAATTTCGTTAGTATTTGAGTTGTAGTATGGTTGTCTTATGATTAAAAGTTGCATACAAAAACCGTGAATAACTATTTTGGCCAGGTTAGTCCATATGAAATTTTCATATAAAAACACATGTGAAAAAGTTACGATCCAGGAATTTACTATCCAAAGTATTTCTCCAAGCGGATTAGAACATGAAAAAAATCTTGTATACCTTTCTTTATAAGCATTCTCAATAAAGTATAGTAAAAAAGCACAGCACATTATGCCTAAAAATATCAAAAACATTAAAGATATTGCCCCTAAGCCTGGAATATCATACTGTTTGTCTATTGAAGATGAAAACCTATTCTTAACACAGTGCATTAAAGTATCTGTAATTGGCATAAGGAAAACTTTAAAAATCAACATAAAACCAAAGTTTATATAATGTGTGAGTATATGTATAGAACTTTTATTTGTCCTTATATAGTAAACTTGTAAGAGAACAGCTACGAAAATTGATGAAAGTAGAAAGTAATAGAATATTAAAAGTTCAAAAGCTTTGCCGATATTAATTAAAACCTCATCAAGTGCTAAATATAAGAATAACTTAAAAACAAAATTCACTTCGTTATACCCAGCTAAGGTATTTAGAATATCTGTTTGGAATGTATAAGCACAATTGTATATAATGCAAAATATTGGAGCTAATAATGAAAGGATTTTGATTATTTTGTTTGTTGAATCTTCTCGATAGATCTGCACAGCCAAAACATCAGTGTGGAACTTGTATAGTTGTTTAGAAAGCATTTTATGAATGTAAAAACCAACTCTAGCTTTCATTTTTAATTAATATCAAAATATTTTATTCTAAGATGAATTGTTTAATGAAATGAAATAAGGGTTTCAGCTTAAACTGAGATTTGTGGAAATACGTATTATAAATAAATTTATGTTAATATAAATTACTGAAAATTATACTGATAGAGGATTGTATTTAAGATGGTATGGTTAGTGCTGTTTACTTTGAATTTTCAAACTAAATACCAAAATCATACATATAAAAGCATAATATATAAAGTTACTCTTTAGGTGTTTTTATTAAAAATTTATAACATCAAAAAATGAACTATAATTTTTTTTATAATTATCAGTATCTTTGCCCAATCCAAAACTACAAAAACACTAAAAAAATCTTCGACCCTCCAACACAAAACTCACCAAACAAAATTTCCCATAAAAAAAAATATATCCTATTTCCTACACATCATCTTACAAAAAAATCACATTTAACAAAACCCATACTAATTAAAATAATAAATTACGAATAATGCTTAACAACACTAGTCATCGGTCTTTCCACAACAACTTTTGGCTGATCTAATCCTCCAACCAACTTCCCTTCATTATACAACAAAACATTAACTTTATCCCCTTCATGTAAATAAACCTGATCCGCAACTCTTGAACTAATAATCTGTTCTCCAGTAAAAAGTATAACTGAAGGTCCATTTTGTCTTAAAAATCCTTTATACACAATAGCATCATCAATAAGCATCATAATCTCCTTAACACCTCTCGAAGGAGTTTTCGCATAATTCCATAAACGCACATACCCAAAAATGATTTTTTTTTCAAAAATCAAAATTATCTCATTAGCCATTCCCCCATTCATATTAAAATATGTTCCAGGTGTTTGAAAAGGAGCTAACCACATATGTCTATCATCTTTTGTATTATTAATCCCATCTATAAGTTTATCTGGTGTTCTTACATCTTCACTCATATCAGCAAGATCTCTAACTGAATTTGGTTTTGCTGCAACTCGACATCCAATACCTGAACTAATAATTTCTTTACCCATACTATCAAAAACTTCAATACCATTAAGCCCTATATAATGCATATCACCCCAAGTACTTAATAATTTTATAGTTAAAATATATCCAGAAGGTAAACATGGGGTTTCATAATCTTGTTTGATATAAGCACTTGCAAAGAGTTTTTGGGTTTTTTCTAAGGATTGCTGATCTTTGTAAGGTAATGAGAAGGTTTGCCCAAAATCGAATTCTGAATTCCCTGGAGATTTACGTAAGGTTATATTAGGTTCTGTAACTTGTTTACCATCTAAATAGATTATAAGGTCTTTAACTCCACGGCTTGTATCTTCTGGGTTTTTATTGTAGTTCCAAAAAGTTATCCCTGTGATTTGACTAGTATCTTGTAAGTCAATGTCGATATAATGATATTTTCCTTTTGTATATGGGATTAACCACATATTATGATCATCAGTAGTTTGGTTTTTATTATTAATGAGCTTTTCTAAAGTCCGGTAGTCTCCTGAGTATCCTGGAATAACATTCATATCTCTAGGTGTAGCTTCAATCCATGGCCTTTGTATAACAAAAGGCCCTTCAATCCCAAGAACCTGTATCCCTGTAAGACCAACATAATAAGCATCACCCCAAGTATCAAGTATTAACACCCTAAGTTTCCTCCCAGCAATTGCCGAACTTGATACAATCGGCTTAGGTATTTTTGCTGATGTCATCGGCCTTCCATCTTCCCCAACATGTTTACTAGCAGTACCAGGTCTATTTTGTAACCTTATAGTAGACATAAGTTCATTATCAGCTTGCGAATTATGCTCAAAATCTTTAACCCAATCAAAAGTTTCAATCCTTCTAATAATCCCTTCTTCTCTTGTAAACACCAAATACTCACAATATTGATCAGCATCTAATATTCTTCCTGGAGCTTTTTGTATTTCTCCTTTGAAAATCAGACTATTATCAATAAAAATTTCCAAATCTTTAGCCCCTCTAAATGAATGTATTCTTGATTTATTGTAATTCCATATCCTAATTATTGATATTGTCATAATTGCCTTAAGGTCGATTTGTATTGTATTAATTTGACCTTTATTAAATGGTGCTAACCATACATGAAGATCATCACATGTCCAATTAACCCCATCTAAAAGTTTATCTATAGTTCTTGGATCTTTACCATATCCTGGTAATATATTTACATCAGGGGGATTCGCTATTATTTGAGTTTTAGGGTCTGGAAATTTTATAGGGTCACCCATTTCATCAAAAATTTCTATTCCTGAAAGTCCAATATAATGTTGATCTCCCCAAGTTGAATAAATGCAAATTCTTATCATTTGGCCTCGGGGCATATTTGGCATGCGGAGATCATGAACTTGTTGTTTTGGTATTGACTGTTCAGCTAAGAATTTTTCAATCATATCTTGTGAGTCTGAAGGTCTTTGTTTTTTCTCTTCAGTCTGAGGCTTGGATTTTATTAAAGATTTCCCTTCGGGTATTGAACTGGGGTTTACAATGATTCTCTCACGTTTTATACGGCTTTCATTTGTGATTTTAAAGAACTCTAAGGATTCAAGTGATTCTTTAAGTGGCTCGGATTTCTTTTTACTGTTAAGCCCTAGAATACGTAAAGTTGGTTCAGGAATTAAGCCTGATTCTTCTTTATCAGATTTTCTATCACGAGTTGTTGCGTTGTTTTTTTTATAATTCAAACCTTGTGAGTTTACTTGAGGTTTGTCTATTCGAACATCATTTAAATTATCAGTATCAGGTATATACATAACTCTTGGAACACTTGCTACTGGTCTCATTCTTTGATCCCTCTTTCTTTTTTCTTCTACTGTCTTACCTCCAACCCAAACAGGAATATTATCTTGTTCTTTCTCAACTACTTCAGGTTTTATAACAAATCCAGAACTTAAAGGAACATCTGTAGAATAATTATCAAATTTATTCCCACAGCCTCTTTTAATAACACCTTCCCATATAAGATCTTTGTCTTTAAAAATTTGAATATCTTTAATCCCTTTGACTGAGTCTAAAACACTTTTGTTATAATTCCAAATCCTAATACCAAAAGGGTTTTCAGGTAAATTCACTGATATTTCAAGGTTTAAAGGTGGTATTGGTAATGGTATAACCCACATATGTTTATCATCTTCAGTATGTTTCTCTCCATCAATCATTTTGCTAGTGTTTGTCAGAGGTCCTCCCGCGTTTTTGATATGGATGTTATTCTGAGTGATTTTTATGAGTTCCTGGCTGGAATTGAAAAACTCTATCTCAGTAAGCCCTGCCAAGTGAGCATGACCCCAAGTACTCAGAACTTTGATTTCAATTTCACATGTGTGTTCATTGATTTTACCTGAGTAAGGACGTTTTCCTTTGTGGATGACAGGTTTTGGCCTTCCTGGTGCTTGTCGAGGTTCTAAGCTTTCAATAAAACTTGCCACGGATTTAAGTTTTTCAAGGCTCATTTGATGTACTTTGTTTATAAGATCTGATTTTAATGTTTCTATTTCAGCTTCAGAGTGCGAAGATTCTGCTTCAAAAGAGTCTGAATATACATCTGAATTTGAGTCTGGCTTTTCTTGGATTATTAAATCGTGTTTAGCTTTTAGGATATTTCGTCCTTGGTTTCCTCCTTGGCGAGAATTAATACTCATATTTATTAATGCTTTTGCAAGCTAATTTGAAATTTTAAAACCTTTAAAAATCAAATTAGTATAGATGAAACTGTGTGTAATCAAAATTATGTTAAAAATATCATGGATTAAAGCAGTGATTTTACAGAAATTTAATTCATTTTGTTATAATATGTGTACTTATTTTAAAAAATAATAAATCGAAGTATTGATTTTTAGCTGCAAAGCATAGGATTAAATTTGGTAATTCAAAATTTTAACCTTTTTATATTTATACCAGATATCTTTATATGTTGAAATTCATACTTTTATGTTTTATATGATATTTTTCATAACCCTTATAAAATTAATTTGTAATTTTAGTTTATTATTAGGTTTGCTTGATAAAAAATTTCAAAGTTTTTAGTCATAAAAAATCATTAATTTAAAAGTGCACTAAAATTATTAAGAGATTTTTCCAACAAAAACTAATCTTCAAATTTTTTCTATAATAAAACTATCAATCTTTACTATGAAAAATATTTAATTTCAAATAAGACTTCAAACTTAAAAACTCAAATCAAAGAATTAGTGTTTTTATAATGATATCTATTTTTATTTCCATCATTAAATCCAAAGATAAAATCAAAAGAAATACATTTATTAATCAAGGTCACCATCTTAAAAAATAAAAATATCTAATGAGCCAAAAAGTTCACTTCTTCTTCTTTCATATTAAAATCATTATGCGATAAAATAATCGATTTCTAAATCATAAATTTCCAAGCATAGATATTTCTTTATAAAATTATACTATTCCGATAATAATGCCTCATAAAAATCCTTTACATTGTATAACTATATTACAAAAAATCTAAAATTTACAAAATTATTTTCCAAGATACTCAAGAAAAAATTTTAACAAGATAAAATGAATATTTACAATAAGTTTAAGTGTTTCTTATAAAAATAATTTTAAGATTAAGCAAAATAAACACACAAACGTTATGATATTAATGGTCCATAACTTCAAAAAAAGCACAGTCTAATATTCATATATTGCATAAACTCAAAATAAATAATAATTGCAATTCTACAACTAAAAAACAAAACAAATACTTGAAAAATGCATATTTATACATCATAAAGCTTAACAAAGCTGCAAACTAATTATCTTTTACAAACTAAAACCTGCCAATCATCTCACTCACTATCAAACAAAATAATAATTTGCAACCTAAAAATACCTGATATTATCATAAGCCTAACACATAAGCATAACTCAAACTAATTTTCATATAAATGTCTTTAAAATCTTCATAAAAAATATCCAAAAATTAGCACATTAATTATTCAATGCGATTTTCTTCCATGTAATTTTATTTCACACCATCACAATAATGAAAGAGTATATTTGTGAAGAAAATGGCTGTGGGAAAACCTACGCTAATCCTTACAATCTGAAGCGTCATCAAGTGATTAAACACTTAAAAACAAAAAATTTTAAGTGTAGTATCTGTGAAAAAGAACTTTCTTCACAGCAAAATCTAAAAGAACATGAGTACATGCATAAAGGTGAAAAGCCTTATAAATGCGATATGTGTGATGCCAGATTCAGATACTGTAGCCAAGTTTCTAACCATAAAAAGCTTCATCTGAAAATCAAAAATTGTTTCAACTTCAAAGAGCTTAAGGTAGAAATTATTTAGCTTACTGATTTGCTATGTTATTCAGAGAAAAATGATTTACTCAATGATGATCCATGGAATATTGGATATAGATTACTGCAAGAGCTTGATATGGAGAGCTATGATGAAGCTGAAAATATTACCTTGGCTAAAGTAGGATTAGATAGATGATTGAATAAATAAATAGTTTAAATCTTTTGTTTAGAATGAACAGAAAATATTTTTTTTCTTCAACCAATAGATAGAACCTTTTAGAATATAAAGAAAATAACCTTCGATTTAAAAGAAGTAATAGTGGATATATAAGAAGGTTTAATATTTTTTTGATTATACTTTTAAGAATGATAAAAGATATGAATTGATGCGCTTAATTTTTGAAAACAAATACACAAAATTATTAGTTTAATAAGGTAAGGAAAAAAATGATGACGTAATAATTTATTAATCAAGCAGCCATGCGTATATTATAAAATGATCATTTAAGCTAATTTTTCATCTAATAATATGATATAAAAATAAATCAAAATTAGCTATGTGATTTCTAAATTACTATAACTATACAAATAATTTTCCTCTCTTCGAATTTTGATGGTTTAACTTTATTGCATAAAACTATATTATCTTATGAGTCAATATAAAAATCCTAGTTAACATCAAAATGCTTTTTTAAAAAACAAAATAATATTGAATACTTATCGACTAAAACCATTATAATTTATATATTAAATCTGATTTTCTGTTTGGCAAATATTTAGAAGATCTGACTAACTTCCTTCCAAGTTATTTAATAATCCATTATCTACGTGTTCCATTTATACTAAAATTCTAAATATACCCTAAGATCAGTCTGTTTATTTTTACATGCAAAATGATTTTTTTTTGTATATGAGATATTGGAAAATCTTGAAAGAATCATACAAAAAATTGTAAATCAACTTATTGTTTACTAAAATTACCATAATTTACTATGTTTTTATTACAATCATAAGACTAAAGCTAATATTTTCAAGATTTTTTTTTTTTAATAGAATCGAAGATAACTACTTATTTTAGTTGTATTTTCTCTTAGTTATAAGATTTAATACAAATCTTGTCATTTCTTTAGAAAAAAGTCGTGATCTTAGTACAATTATAAACACCTACTTGGACTAAAAATCCATTATTTTCAGCTACAACAATAGAAATTAAATTTAATTACCTCAGAACACATACAGTTGTAATTAGATTCAATGAATAACTTAAAAAATGATAAGTATTTATAAAACAAAAATATTATAAGACGATTTAACTGATTTCAACATAAATAAACATACGATTAACTAAAACTTAAATAAAAGAAATATTCAAATAATATTCGCTGTGAAATTGAATTTAAGAACTCATACTCAAATTTATAGATCATTTTTCGGATATCTCAAAAAACTTAAATTCTACTTAATAATAAACTAATTCTTATTTGCACTATAGATAATTTTTTGAAGAAAAAATTGTAAAAAATAGCTGATTTTAAGTGAAATCAAGAAAATAGAGTTATTTCTTCTTCAATTTATCAGTTTATAGAAACTCATAAGCACGCATGCCAAAAGCATATATCACCTATAATTTAAGTCTGTGGGTTTGAAAGATTGACATAAAAAATGCAACTAGATATCGATCAACATCATTTATTCTAATTAAAATGTCTAAAAATTACTTTCTTACTCAGATATCTCAAATCCTATTTCTTCAATTCCTCGCAAACCCCTACCCAAAATCCATAAAAAAAAAATTACAAAACCATAACTATCTATCCAAGACCTATAAACAAAATTCTTATCCCAAAATTCCTATATCATATCCCAAACAGTCTACAATTTCTTTTACTCCTATCTTCAATCTTAAAAAAAAATATTCCATTTGTTATCTTCCTTCATCTGAAATTCATAAAATTTAACTTTAACTTTCTTCAAGCACTTTCTCTTTACAAACATATCTTTTATCCCATCTTCAAAAACTATCACAATTTCAATCAAGCTTCTTCCTTTACATATAAAAAATCAATAATCCCTTCTTAGAATTTTTCCAGAACACCCATATGAAAAAACTACATTAAATCTAATTGAAGTTTATAAATGATATACACATTATTCCTGTTATCCCACGTATTATCATCTCAGATTTCTTCTTCTGAAATTATTGTAGTAGAAACTGATGATGGAGTTATCTATGGATTAGACAGTGAAAAAGGTATTTCAGTTTGGAGTATCATAACCGGCCCGCCTGTAATATCATCAAGTTCATTTATTGATGGAATTGATTTGCATATCACAAACGAGGGGGAGATTTATTTTGTGGACAATAGTAGTAGCGCTTCTCTAAAGCTTTCAAAGGATGTTTATGAAATTATCCAAAGTGGACCTTTAAAGCTTGAAGAAATGCCTGATGTTATTATCTATGGAAACAAAAACACGAAAATCTTCAGAGTAAATGCTCGTAATGGAGACTATATCGAAGAGGATTTCAATGAAGAAGCCTGTCCTTTTGAAACTTTACCTTACAAAAACTCTCTATCCCTAGGCCGAACTGATTACGAGCTTTTTGGCATAAACGAAATAAACAACGAAATTGTTTGGAATGCGACTTTTTCTAAATTCACTTCATTTACTAACACTCATTCAGAAAGTTATATGCAAATAGACTCAATGAAAGTTCTTGAAGATGATAAACTAGTCGTTAAAAAAGGAGATGAAACTTTATGGAGTAAAAAATTTGCCAATAATATCATAGGAATGCATGGATATATACCAGGAAAATATACTATGGAAAATTTAGACTTTCAATATATGTACTTTATTGAAAAAGGACATTTAAATACTCATTATTATGAATATGCTATTGTATGTGCTTTAATTGTTGTTGCAATGAGTGTTGGATTTTATATTGGCAGCAGATTTGTTATTAAAAAACCTATTGAACCAATTATTGTCCCTAAGCTTAAAACACCTGTTCATTCAAGAAATCCATCAGAAGCTGAAAAAGGTTTTGGGGAAAAATATGGACCTGTTGTTACAATGAGGGAAGCTTTAAATTTCAGCCCATTACCTGAGAGTAATAAGGAATTAGCTTTACCTGGATTGAATGATGTGGTTAAGTGTAAGTCAAGAGAAGATTTAGTTCCACCAAATTTATTGAAGTTTATGAAAAATCCTACACAGGAAGTTCCTGATCAATATATTAATAAAATATTATGCCCAATGTCAGAATTTGTTGATGTTGGGCCTGAGAAATCTACAAAAGCAGAGTATGAAGTGTCGATTGTTAGAAAACCTTATGAATTGATTCAAACAGAAACACATAAAGTTACGAAAACATTTGCAGTAGATTTAAACCTAGATGAAGAACTTGAAGAGTTAGAAAAAGACTCTTATATCAGAGTTGAAGCCCAACGCGAAAACAGTATAACAAACTCAAACATAATGGCTTATACTGATGGGAATTTCTCACAAGTCCTTGAAATCCTTGATAATGGTAACTTTGAAAAAAAATTCTACATAGAAAAAGTTCTAGGCAGAGGGGGTTTTAGTGTTGTAAAACTAGCTCGACATAAATTAGACGAACAATTCTACGCTGTTAAAATAGTAAAAATCAATGTTGGTGAGCAAGAAACCCTTACAAGCCATAAGCTTTTCTCTGAAGTTAATGCAATCAAAACCTTGCAATCTAAATACGTTGTAAGATACATAACTTGTTGGGTTGAAGTAGAAGATAGTAACAACGTGAAATCATTATTGTCTGAAAGTAGTCTTGGCTCTTCTGAAGATTTTGGATCCTCAGAATGTAGTTCAATCATTTTAGGTAAGTGTATGCCTGTTCTTCTACATATCCAAATGGAATACTGCCCTGGCATGACCCTTAAAGAATGGTTAGAAAGCAATAGTCGTTTTGTAAACCGTAAAAAAAACTATAAATTCTTTTATCAATTACTCAAAGGAATCTCACATATCCATGAACGTGGGGTTATTCATAGAGATTTAAAACCAGCCAACATATTCATCGATGGCGAAGAAAACTTAAAAATCGGTGATTTTAACTTGGCAACATTTCTAATGACAGGCAACTTCTCAGGTTCAAGTTTAAGATATCAAAGAAGATCTATAAACACAGGAACTCCTATGTATTTAGCACCAGAACAAGCTACAGCTGAATATAATCATAAAGTTGATATTTATCCTCTTGGGATAATATTATTAGAACTTGTTTATAAGTATGAAACATATCATGAATTATATAATGCACTTAAAGTATTAAGAAGTGCTCATAGATTACCAGAACATATAGTAAAAGAGTTTCCTATTGAAAGTGAGATTATTTTATTGATGACTTCACATAACCCTGAAGAAAGACCTGAAGCTGCTGAGTTTTTAAGAGGACCTTTGATGGCTGCTTGGAAGAATGAAGTAGACTTTTAGGTTGTTATTTTCATAGTTAATACATTAATTCATATAAGAAAGTGTAAATTATTATATTAAGAATACTAAAGAAAAAATTATACCTATTAAAAAAAAAAAATTCTAAATAATTATCTAAGCATAAACAGTCTTGGACATTCTCAAACTCGGGACCTTATGTTCCAAAAGCATGAAATTTTCAGGAGGTAAGCCAATAAGTGCTTTGAAGAAATTCGTAATCGCATATCTCTGTGGGAACAAAGTATGGACAATTGGTGAACCTGGGGGTACCTGTGGGGATTTCAATAAAAAGCTTAAAATACTCATAACAGGGTGCATTTTTGTAAATTCTTCATCTTTATCTCTTTTAACTAAAACTCTTGTGCACAATTCAGCCAATATCACCAAATCCAAAATTATTGGTGCCGCTAATAATGAGTCTTCACAAGTGTTATGCATAGCAATGGTATTTCTCCCTCCCATAAAAATCTCACTTATATATTCATCCATTGCTCTTTTACTATCTCCAACATATGGCACATATTTAATAACAACACAATGATCTGGGCTTTCATCAGCTCTATACATAAGCCTATTAGCTCTTACAACATCATCAATAACTCCACTTTTCGATATTTCCTTTGATCTAAAAGTTTCTGGGGCGCTAAGATTTTTCCCATCATTATTCCCAAGATGGTTATAACTGACAACTGATTGAAGTTTTAATCCAGAGTTAATTAGAAAATCACTTAAAACACTTTTAATCTTAGTTTGACCACTTTTGAAATCATCACCAGCTATAAGAACATGATACCTTTCTGCTAATTCTATACACCCTGGGACAAAAGTATTTTGTGGAGAACCATTAATATAAGTACATCCTTCTAAGATACTAGCAATAGCAAACATAGTTGAAGGAGAAATATCAGAACTATTATTTTCAAGAGATCTAAGCAAATTATCAGCTGTGTCATTAACTCCAGGTCTGATTTGTGCGAATTTTTCAGTATTTGCAGTCCAGACAATGACAACTTTTTCTAATCTCCTTGAGTTTTTGAAATCTTTTATATTTTGCCTTAGAGTATTAACCATTTCTAATTTAGTCCCTTTAAGACAATTATCAGCACGATCACTTTGATTAGCGGCAATCCATTCAGGGATATAAATACTAGGCCATGGAAGCATTTCTTTTAAATTTGAATACAATTGTCGTTGTAAGTCCCATTCTAAAACTTTAGCTCTACGCATTGCATCTCCCATATTAACACTTGAAATATCCCATCCCCATATTTCTAAATCATTAGGGTTTAATAGAGGAACTACATTGTTTAAAGGAGCATAAACAGGCATAAAACGATCATCAATCCCGACACGCATCGTCACAGATTTGCATATCGAGCCAAGGTAGTTTGGATGGTTTAAGCCTTCTTTAGTGTTCCATGTGATATTAAGTTTATTTGCTAGAATCCCTGCTGTTAATGTTGTACCATTATTTCCACCCCAACCTACTAAAAGAAGGCCGGTCTTGGGCAGTTGCCTTTGAGTCTTGAAAACTAGTCTTTCGGTTGTTGGGGTTACCACATTTCCTCTTATACGAGAATCGTTGTAGTTATAGTAAGACAATATATCAGTGTCGGTGTAAACCACGTCTGGACTCTCTACTCTGATTTCCTCGCCCACAAAACCACTGCCTGCCATATTATTATAACCACTAATACTTTACTTATATTCACAGTCAGAAATTAGGAAAACTTGAGTTTTATGTTTTAATGTTAGAAGATTTGATGATTTTTTTTTGATTATATGGCATATGTTATGGGTTTTTTGTTTGATTTTAATGGAATATGCGGATGTTTACTTTGGTGTTGAAGGGGAATGAATAAGTTGTAGGATATAGGATAGGATGTGCTTTTTTTTTAGGTTTGATGATTTTGTTTGGGAGATAAAAGGAAGACTTTGTTTATGGAAGTAGGTATTTTATCGATGTAGGTTTTATGATGGAGGATTTGTTATGCAGATTAGAGGTTATGGTTGAATAAAGGATATTTAAATTTATAGTAATAGGCTTTATTATGATGCTTAGTTATAAATTTGTATTGGAAAAATATTTTTCACCATATTTAGTTTGGTTTATATATAAATTAGCTTGTATAATATTTCTTTGATAACTGATAATAAAGGAGTGGAATGAATATAAAGGGAAAATTAAGATTATTAGAAAAATGGATGAAGATTTGATTTTAGGTTGGAGTTTAGGATTAAAAGGATAAAAATGTTTTAAATTTTGATTTTAAAGTTAAGAGATTTACTGTGGTGCAGTGGGAGTGTATGAGAATGTGCAGTTAAGGGTTTAAATTGTGTTTTTTTATTCTAAGGTTAAGTCCTTTAAATTTAAAAATGAATAATTTGTTTAGGATTTTTGGTGTTGTTTTAGTGTTTTAAGGAAGGTTTATAAGTTTTTGAAATAAATTTATTGTTTTTTCATTTTCTTTATCAGATTTGTATTTATGTTATACTTATAAAGACATTTTTTGTTTAGGAAATGAATATTATATTTAGTAAAATTTGCTGTTATTGATGCTGTAGTTTATAAATATGATGATTATTTTATTTGATATTCATGTATAGAGTTTTTAAAATTAGAGAGATGTGCTTTAAAATACTATCAATAAATATTATCTGTATTCACAACCTAAAATAAAATGCTATTTTTATAAACTTTTCTATATCATTTAAAATCTATTAGCTGAAATTACTACAATACAAAAAAGATAATTCACAAACATAAAACTTTAGCCTAGCATTCATTTTATAATTACTCTAATAAAAAAACTTAAGTCTTCCAAACACACTTATTTTTCAATAAAATTTTTATACAATCTCCTAAAAATTACTAATTTCAAACAATCTTACAAATAATTTCCAAATATTCTTACAATCAATATCATTAGTCACAACTTTAACAAAACCCCTAACATCATCCTAATCTTCTCAAAGTTGCACACATAAAAAAATATCCTTTTTTTGCATATAAATATCTAAATAGGCCCTTATAATATATAGGCCAATATGATAAATCTTCTAAAGCAAGAAACCTGTCTTTCAATAGACTTTGAAAACAACTGCCTTAGCGGAAAAACAAGAATTAAGCATATACTGCAGGATTCAAACAGACTTTCATTATACTGTAAACAACTAGAAATCACTAAAGTTTATGGAAGCCAAGGCCAAATCCCTCACTCTTACCCTCCTCCAGAAAACCAAAGCAAATGGCTTTCTTACGCTCTAAACAATACACATGAAACCAAAGACCTTCTTGAAATGAGTTGGCAGCTTTGGGACTATGAATTACAACAAGGTGGTTTTCTCTCTTTAACTTTCCCATTTTCCCGAGGTGAAGTGACAATCTATATAGAATATCAAATCCATAACCCAATAGGTGGTTTAAAAATGTATTCTCATAATGGTAGTAGCATATTAATAACAGAATCAGCACATGAGTCTAAAAGATATTGGATGCCATGTCTTGATGGTTTACATCATAAATATCCTTTAACATTAGAAATCCAAGTACCAGAAGAATATTATGTTGTAGCTTCAGGTGAGTTGATAGGTGTTGTTAATGAAAATTCTCAACGTTTTTTTCAATATTCAACTAATACTTATATATCAACGATAGGGTTTTGTGTAGCTAAATTACCATATATCCTTCAAGACCCTAATAACTCTTTAGCCACTCATTTTTCAATGAAAAGTGATAAGGAACTTTTGTATACAATTCACAATTCTAAGTTCTCATATGGAAATATGCTCAGGAGCTTTGCTGGGAAATTCGCTAAACCTTTTCCTTTTTTATCACAGAAAGTTGTGTTTCTCCCTAGTGTTGGGGATACACAAAGACATGCTGGGTTAAGTATATTGGATGAAAAGTATTTGATTAATGAAAGATTACATGAAGGGATTATTCCATTAATAAGAGAATTAGTTTCTAGTGCTAGTTATAATTGGCTTGAATGTTTTTATCGTATGTTTTCTTGGGCAGACTACTGGCTTATTTATGGTCTTCAAGAATATCTAGCCTGGAGTTATATTGGAGAAATTCTTGATCATAATGAATTGAAATTTATTATAAATAGGGAGGTTAAAAACTATTGTAGTTATGTTGAAAAAGGTTTAGAACTTAGACCACTTTGCAGTATGTTTTTTACTAATCCTAATGATTTACTTATGGATCCAGTATTCCGTTTGAAATCAGGATTGGTTTTTCATATGATTAGTAGCAAAGTTGGAAAACTTCATTTGCAAAAAGTTCTTGAGGTTTTCCTTTGCCCACAATCCACAACAAATGAATTTATTAAATCTTTTAAAAAACAATACAGAATCAGTCTTAAGGAATTTGCTAAAAACTGGATTTATGGTACTGGGGCTCCGTTACTTCAATGTAAATTTTCATATAACAAAAGGGATAATACTTTAGATTTCTCTCTTGACCAAACTCCTTTGTTTCAAAGCTATTTAGACTCATCGGCTAATAAGCAATTTTCAAGTCTTGGTAATACAAACTATTCAGTACCTTTACGTATGAACATGATGCGTTTTTATACCGGTCCTTTAAGTATTATAATATATGAAACAGATGGTTCTGAGATCGAAAGCTTTAAAAAAGATATTGAAGTTAATAAAGAGCATTTTAAAACACAAATTCAATGTAAGAAAAAACTTAAAAAACCTAATAACCCAAAAAGAAGGGAAGAGACTGAAGAGGAGAAATTTAATAGGCAAAACGAATGCCCAGTGTTGTGGGTAAGAGTAGATCCTGACTTTGAAATCCTCAGAAAAGTAGAAATCGCTTATAATGATTTCATGTGGATGGAACAACTGAAAAAGGAAAAAGAAGATGTTTTAGCACAACATGATGCTATAATAGCAGCAAGAAAAAGCACAGATTATACTAATGTTCTAAATTTATTATATGAAAAACTAGAAGACAATAAATGTTTCTACAAAGTTAGGATGAAAGCTGCGAAAAGTTTATCAGCAATTAGTTACCCAATAAATGCTTATAAAGGTCTTGATTATTTAATATACTATTTCAAGAATCGTCATTATGATAAAAAATTCCTTAAACCCAATGATTTTTCTTCTAGAGATGAATATTTTGTCGATAAAACTGTTCTTAGAAGTATCATAAAAGTTTCAGACATGTCATTAACTTATAACTACTCAAGGATTCGAGTGAATTCAAGTTTTGTTGTAGAATTCCTAGCTGATGTTTTAAAAAGTAATGATAACTCAAACAACTCATATGATGATTCATATTGGAGAGGGAATTTACTTGAAATCCTTGGAAATACAACAAATCCAGTTTATATATCAGAGATCTTCCAAGAAATGATATGGAACTTTAAAATCGACACAACAATCCCATCACATAATTACGTCATAACCAGTTCATGTCTTAAAGGATTACTAAAAATTAGTCATCATCACAAACTTTCTTTACAAACCACATACAATCATTTTAATACAAAACTCGCTTATTACCCACCAAGAATACAACAAAAAATCCTAATGTTTATGATAAGTTATCAATATATACAACATGAACAACCTGGGGAGTTTCTAAAAATCCCATTGAACATGATAGCGAAATATCCTCAAAACGGGCATTTTTACGTCAAATGTTTATGGAAAGTTTTAAAAAAATTCGGGAGTTCAGATTGGGTTCTTCATGAAATCAGAGCTAATGAGATTATAAAAAAACAACTTTGGGATTTGTGCACTTCCCCATATAGTTTGGCTAATCCTTATTATTCTTTTACTATAACAAGTTTATATAAATATTTATTCCCTAGAGATTGGTCTACTGATACAATGGACCCAGCATGGGAAGAAAAACAAGATATCGATCCTTCTCAACATAGATTCGAAGCTATTGATTTAACTAAAGGAACATGGAGAGAATGGGCTGAAGAGGTTCTTTCAAGAATGATGAATCATGAGTATTCTGGACCATTTCTTATACCAGTTGATTATGAAGCTGAAGGACTTTATGATTATCCTGAAATCATAACCCACCCAATGGATTTCTCAACAGTTCAAGGTAAACTTCACGAGAATGAATACTCTAATTTTCATGACCTTGTTGCTGATGTTAGGCTTATTTTCGATAATTGTCGTCTTTATAATGCTGAAGGGTGTACCTTGTATAAACATGCTGAAATGCTTGATTCACTTTTTAGAGATCTTGTAGCACCTATTGAAGAACACTTAGGAATAAGCCAACCTGAGGTCAGATTAAAACTCAGGGTATTTGCTGGGGATATTCAAATCGAGAATGGGAATAATTAGTAAGTTACTCATAGTTTAAAATGACTAGAAATGTTTAATAAAAGAACTCTGATTGAACTTGTGCTTATAGGATTCCTATTATCAATAACAGGGTTTACAATCTTAGAATGGGAATCGTTAGAGTAAATTATATATAGCTGCAAGCTTCCGTTGAACATTTGGATGCTAATTTTTTCTATGATTCTTTTATGTACTCGTTCCCTTTTTCTTGTAGTAACTCTCATGTCGAACAGTTTTTCTATGATAACCTGTGCGGCTTGCTTATTTTTTTTTGTTATAAACCCTTTGATTATACTTTGGAGCCTTGCTGGGGTAAGCATTTATATCGCTTATTTAGTACAACAGGATTCCTGTGGGTCTTTTTATGATATTTGGATATTTTTTGCATGTTTGGTCTTATCATTAACACATATGGTCCTTTCTATACTCCAAAGTGTTAGGATTTATAAGTCGATGGTAAGGAATATTTAGAGGTATTTGAGAGCCATGATCAATGATCCATATATGCAGAACCTTATGAGTGGAGGGCTAAATGATAGTATGAGCTTTACACATGAGGAGTTATCGAGAATGCCATCGTTTAGAGCTACTGGGTCAACAGTAAATACAGATTGTTCAATTTGTCATGAGAAAATCCTTTCTGAAGAACTGCTTAGGAATCTTCCTGGATGTACACATACTTTTCATCAGAACTGCATAGATAATTGGCTTAGACAAAACCCAACTTGTCCATTATGTAGGAACAACGTTCGTTTGAACTTTTTATAACTAACTAACAATTAGTGTAAACCCCTTATAAATTCCTAATCTCCAAAGTCAATAACTAAATTACTCTGGTCTTTTTTCGTTAATTAAGTCCAGTCTCTTTGCAGTATTAAACGACTCAATCGCTCCCAATATTGCATCTCTCCCTTGAGTAAGCAATCCTCTTGGAATTTTATTATCCGGGCACATCCCTTTTAATTCCAATATTGCAGCATTCTCAACTTGTAATGTTTTGAGCATCTTCATCATAGAACCTAAAGCTTTGATTTTATTTTTAAACATATCAGTTTTATTTTCCTTTATCTCATTTTCCAGTTCTTTTATCCCTTTTCCAGCATGACTTGCTATCTCTTTTTCATCCCCTTTTCTCATAATATTGATCATGATTTCTAGCACTTTTTCTATAACAAAAGGAACACTCCAAGTAAAAAGGTTCATGAAATTCGGTAGTATATATGGGTGTATTGTATAATTATATTGCTGAACATGCAGTCCATGATTGATGAATTTTAATATTGCCCCTTTATTATTATAAACATCACAATAGTTTGGTGCTGAAAATACTGTTATGACTACAGGAAATTCTGAACTACCGTTCCATTTATGCATTTTATAGCCATCAATTTGCGCTTCATGGGCTCGAATTATACAAAGAAGTTTGGATTTTTTAAGAAAATCATTTACAGCTTGGGCATTATAAAAATAGCTGCAATCTCTTACGTTATTAGATTTGAATTTTTCTGGGCTAACACCGGTTTCTGCATCGACTGGATCTGACCAAAGAAGATCACAGAGAAGACCTTTACGGGGAATTTCTCCAAAACGGGAAAGGTCGACAATATTTGTTAGAGATTCAAGGCTAGGAGAAATCCCTCCATGAACAGCAAGAAACTTTTTGTTTACAATACAAGCTAAAGGGAGTTTATCAAAACTTTCCATTATAGTATTGTAAGTATCAAGATCATATTTGTATAAGCATTCACTTCTAAAATTGAAAAAAGTTGTAAGTTGTCTTGATTCATGATTCCCTCTAGTCAAAAATACAGAGTTAGGGTAATTAATCTTAAGTGCATACAAAAGTAATAAAACTTCAATAGAAAATGAGCCTCTATCTACAAAATCCCCTAAAAATAAATACTTTGTTTCAATCAAATCTCCAGCAAGCTCCAAGATTTTGAGTAAATCAAAAAATTGTCCATGAATATCACCTATTATTGTTATAGGATCCATAAGATCTAATAAATTTGGCTCACGGGCAAACATACTAGCTGCAGATTGAACTATTGCAATGCAGTCTGTTTTTGATACTCTTCCCTCTTGTTTTAAATGATTTTTAAGTAATTTCCAATCAGGGACTGAGTTATTTTGTGGAAATAAAAGGTTTTTTGATAAACATGCTGCTGGAGGTGGCTGGAGGTCAGGTAAGAAACGATCAACTAAAGGATCTTTAAGGGGCTCCATTTATTTTTCGCTAAAATTAACTTGAAAACTATTCTTCTGACAGATAAAAGAAAAACTGGGTTTATGTGAAATGTATATGGATAATTGATAATATTTATGATTTTTGGTTTAGAGAAGAGGAAATAAAAGAAAATTAAAATAAGGTATATTTAGGAAAATAGATATGGGGTATTATTATTTATGCCATATATTTAGATGGGTGAGTATAATAATATTAATTATAGGACTTTATAGTTAATTATAATTATATGCTTATATACTTAGTTTTACTATTTTATTTCAAAGTTGTATGCAAGAGTTGTAATAATTTTCTTAGGATTTTTTTATGTGATGGTGTGATGTATTAATTTTTAGTTTTGAAAAATATTTTTGGTTAAGGAGAATGTAGAAATAGCAAGGCTTGAAGATCAAAAAAAAATAAAAAGCGATAACCTATTACTTCGAACATTACCAATTTATTTTATTTTTCAAAGATTTCTATCAATTAAATCATAAAAGCTAACACCTGCATTCTATAAATCCTAACAAAAA
Organism: Stentor coeruleus; assembly: GCA_001970955.1. NCBI lineage: Eukaryota > Ciliophora > Heterotrichea > Heterotrichida > Stentoridae > Stentor > Stentor coeruleus. The sequence goes on along the minus strand of MPUH01000266.1, from coordinate 10,605 downwards.
AATCAAAACAGTCCAATTAAAACCTCAACCACTTCATAATTCCTTATATAAAATTCAATATTTCAAAAATTCATATTTTCCCATACAATGATAAAAAAACTGATGAGTTATGTTGTGTTATAAAAATGGATATTTTCTTAAAGAAGCAGATTTTAATATTCATTCTTTGTTTTTTATGTAGTATGATGAGACATGCAACAATAGAGTCATGGTATATGGTTAAGCCGAAATTAAGAAAAGATTTGAAGTTTGGAAGTACTGAGCTTGGGGCAATCGATATGATTTTTCTTTTCTGTTATGCTGCAGGGAATATAATAAATGGACTATTAGGTGATAAATACAGTCCAAAATATGTTCTTCATTTAGGAATTTTAGTATCTGGAATAAGTCAATGTGTTGTATTAAATATATAGATTGGAATTTTGATTATTTTCGAATGCAAAATAGCTGCTGTTTATTGCATAGTTTTTGCTTTTAATGGGTTCTTCCAAGGGGCTATCTGGGTTTGCTGTGCTAGTATTATGGGAAACTGGTTTTCAGTAGAAAACAGAGGTAAAATCATGGGACTTTGGATAACAAACACTTTTTTAGGAAATGTTTTTGGCTCACAAATTGTATCAGGGATGATTGAAGGAGGAATTCAATGGCAATTATCCTTGATTACAATAATATTTTTTTATGTACTTGTTTTATATCTGAGTTTGTATATGATGAAAGATAAGCCTCCAACAAATACTATAAAAAATAAAAAAAATAAAAAAATTTCTCTTGTGCATGCTTTGATGCTACCTGGAGTGATTTCATATAGTATTGTTTATGCTTGTGTAAAATTGATACATTATTCTTATATGATGTGGTTACCATCTTATGTGTATAGTGAATTGATTAAATCTGAATATGCTGGAGGTGTTATGGTATCTTTATATGACATCGGGGGCTTAGTAGGTTCTATAATTGTTGGATGGATTTCAGATAAAGTCCCCAATAGAGTTTATGTTTTCTTCCCATTACTCATAGGAACCGTCCCACTGATTTTTGCATTTAGTCTTGGTTCTATTGACACTTTATGGTTGTTTTACGTTTTAATCCCAATAGTAGGGATGATAATTGGTGGTGTTAACAATCTTGTGAGCTCAGCAGTTGCAGCTGATCTTGGACATTATCCAGACAAAGAGTTTGATGCAAGAACAACTGTAATTGGTATAATTGATGGATCTGGGGGAATAGGTGCAGGAATAGGTCAAATTATAGTTGGAGAAATCCAAAAAACTTCATGGATAAAAGTGTTTATATTTCTAGCTTTTATCAATGTTATTGCTGTTATAGCTATAGTTCCTTTATTAGTCAGAGCAATACGAAGTAAAAATAATGATATACCCGAAGTAATTCAAGCTGAAGAAGTCAAAGGAAAATTAGATGAAAATAAAGACTCAAATATAAAGATAAATGATATAAAGAAAGAAACATGAATCAAGATTAATTTTATCCTTTATATTAGGTTTGAAAATTTAAGCACTTTATTCAATTGATTTATATATACTCTTTTAATAACAAAACACTGTATTTAAATTTCAAGCAAATCTTAGTCTATTATTTTTTTTCTTATAGCAATATATGCTAATTTCCTAATCGACTCATTAGATGTATAGTATAATGGGATGTCAAGCTTGTAAAGGTGTGGAAAAAAATCATGATGAAGTATTGCGGGATATTCTGAAATGCATTCAGAATGAAAATGTTTCAAGCTTGCACTTTTTCTTAAAAAGTTATATAAGGCATTCAAAAGAGCATCATAGCATTGTAATGAATGCAAGAATTGTTACTCTGGGATCTTATAAACTAAATTTCATGGCATATGCTTTAGCTGCAGGGACTGTAAAATCCTTTAAGTTCTTATACGAAAAATGCAGCTGCTCTTTAGAACAAATGAATCAGAACTTTGCTGACTATGCAATGGATCCTTTGAATATAGTCTGTGAAAAAGGTCATTTAGAATTACTCAAATACTATTTACCACTTTACTTCAGTGGTCGTCAATCAACACAAGAAGTTACTGAAATGACCTTAGATTTCCATGCAACTCATGTTTTTAAAGAGCCCCGCGATTCTTTTACTCCTATGCAAATTGCCTGCATGAATGGGAATATTAGTATAGTAGATTACCTTTTTCAATATAACCAGTCTTTTCCTAGCCCACTTCTTAGTTTAAATGAGATCAATGAAGAAACTGGAGAAAATTGCGCTTTGATCTCTGTGAAAAGTGGCAGTTTGGCTATGGTAAAAATGATTTATGAAAAATACAATCTCAACTTTAGATCAAAAAATAAATGCGGCGAGACTGCTTTACAGATATGTGCTGTATGTTCAGCTAAATTCCCAAATATTCCTTATTCTGAAGTGTTTATGTATCTTGTTGAAGTTATTGGTTTGGATTTGACTGACAATCATGAAGAAATACTTTTAGTGCTTGAAAATAAAGATTTAGTTGTGTATACTGAAGCGATATTACATGCTAAAGGAATAAACACTTCAAAAAAGGAAATTGATGAAATGTTTAGAACTAAAAGAAGAATTCATATGAATAGCGTAACTAAAAATGAAGAAACTCCAGCGATAAATAATGACGGCGATTCTAGCTGCATATCTTCAATAGAAAAAGCATCATATGAAACTCCTTTCCATGCAGGTAGCTTGCTTACCGAACATAAAGCATGATACTTTACAATTAACTAGTTAAGAATCTTAATCACAATCTTAATTATCCTGTAGACAAGGCAATAAGACTCGCAATAATCCCTACTGTCATAACCGCAGCTGTTACCAAGACACAAGTTTGAGTATTGATTCCACAGCATTTATCATTGACAACTGGGAGAAGTCCAGTAGAAGCTGCATTATAAGCAGGTTGATTATATGAAGAATTTGCCCTTGGAGCTTGATAATTACCACGTGGAACTTGTGGAGGTGGAGGATTATAATTAGCTGGAGGGTATTGATTATATTGAGGTGGAGGAATTTGATTTGGAGGGGCATATGCATTAACTGGAGGAACATTTTGTCCTGCTGGAATATAATCAGGAGGTCTATATGCTTGTGGTACATTTGATGAACTTGGAGGAGGACGTACAGGTGTAGAAGGATAATGATCACCTTGAAGTTTTCTTGCTAATTCTTCATCTTCACGTAATTGTTGTTCTTTTCTTTTACGTTCTTCATCTTGTAATGATCTTGAGTCATCGCGACTTGAATTGTTGGGACCTCCACGGTACCGATCCTGCATTTTTTTTCGATACTCTTCAAGTTGATCAGACATATTTTATAAATGTTAAAAATTTTGCCTTGAGATTTTTTGATTTGAGATAAATATTAGGTTATAGAAAAGGATTTATATGAAATATGGAGATGATTGAAATTAGTTAATTTATAAGGATTTTTTTTTAGGGTTTTTTAGGGGTTTTTTTGTAGGATTTTATTTTTATAAGGTTTCTAAGTTAAAGCTTGTCAGAATTGTTATATTTTGATGATAAAGGGAATAATAATGATTCTTTTATGCGGATTTTAGGGAGAAGGGAAATTATTGGTTTACGATGAGATTCAAAAGATGTGTTTCGGATTTTGATGAATTCGTGGATTTTTTCTTTTGATTTTCCTAAGTATACTTTTGTATAAGTGTCTTTTCTTGAGCATGATCTTGTTACGAGTGGGGTTGATTTTTTGGGGTTTTTGGGTTTGAAAATTTGTTTAAGGCTTTGATTCACTTCGTCTTTAAAGTTCATGAGACGTTTTGGATTAAAAGTAGGAAACTCAGTCTCGAGTGTGCTTTTAATGTTCATTAGATGAGGGGGATTAGATAGTTTTACTAATCCTTCAGCACGCTCGACAAGGTTTCTTCGTACTTTGCGAGTTTTTTGAAGGTAATCTTGAAGTTCAAGGTTTTTCATAGTAAAATAATTAATTTCTAAAAGATGCAAAATAATAAATATAGATAAACAAGTAAAGATATCCACTAATGAAAAGCATAAAATACCGATTTTGCATTAATATAACAAAATGATTTTCATAAACCTTGCATAGTGATTTTCATAACTTAAGCCATGATCCTGAAATAACTTCAACATATTTAACATCAAAAAACCCTTTGTTCCACTCTCAAAAATATTTTCTTAAATTTCATGCATATTACCCAGCAATCCAATTTTAAAATATAATTTCAACATAAAATTTCTATTAAAACTCTAAAAAATCTTCTCAAATACCCTACAATAAAATTCTTATGCATCCAAAATTCCATATCCACCTTAAATTCTAACCTAATCAACCTCAAAACTAAATCTCCAACTTATCCAAAACCTTCCTAATAGCTTATTTCAAATCATAATCCCTTAACTATATAAATTATAATCTTCAATACTATAATACTCTGAAAGTAGCCTATAAAGATAAGAGCACATTTTACCCCCAACATCAGTAATATAAAGTGATATAAGTTCAGGGGGTATATAATCAAAAGCAGGGACACTATAATTAATAAACTCAACCTCATGGCTCTCCGGTCTATCAGCAATAGTATTCGGGGACAAAAACTCATTAAATGTATCCTGATCAAACGGATACAACGGGGATAATTTAAAAAGTCCACAAGTAACTAAAACAGGAACACAATGAGCCTGTGCAGCTAAACAAACCCCATATTTCCCAGCTTCAGTAAGTAACCCTCCATTAGCCATAAGTGCTCTAGTCCCAATAATAACCTTATTAACCCTACTCATAAGTGCATATACAGCACTATCAGTAATCAAAGTTGTGGCAATATTTTTCGCTGCTAACTCTTTACACATCTGATGTCCAGTTAATAAAGGTGCACTTTCCCCAACAAGAACTTCAAAATTCCTCCCAACACTTTTAGCTGAACATAAAAACTCAAGAACAGTACTTGAATATCCATATGTCATGATTATTTCATTAGAAAAAATATGTGTTGATGCTTGATCTGATATATTATGTTTATGTGTTTCAAGTTCTTCCATTAGGTTTTTAACTTCAGTTTTAATAGTTTCTCTTAAGTCAATAAGATCAACAGTTGATGAATATGTTTCACTTTCACGAAAGAACCCTGTTAATGTTGTTATTCTTTGGTTTTCACTTGAAATGTCGATATTACGATGTTCAGCTTCTTCACGGATTATATGGAGGACTCTACGAACGATATTGACTACTGAGATCTCAAGAGGGAGTATATCGCTTGATAATTGGCCGAAAAGGGAGATTGTGGATATTAGTATAGGGACGTCATGGACTGAATTGAGACGAAATTGTTTTATAAGACTTAGCAAGAACTTGCAAGTCCGGCAACAGAGCTCATGATTACCTGTGTTGTTTCCTCTCTTAAGAGACCTTAAGAAATCTTTAAAATTGGGAATCAAGTGCTCCATTTATAGGATGGAGATTTTAATATGTTATTATTAATAAATTCGCTAATATTTCGGTTTAGATAAAAACCGTTCTTCATATGTCTGTTCTCTTTGAAGCTTTAACTCAACCTGTCTTTCTTTTTCTTCTTGTAACTTTTTTCTTTCTTCTTTTCTGATTTTCTTCCTCATCTTACTCTCTTCACTTTCTCTTATCATTTTCTCTTTAAGCCAATTCCTATACCCTTCTTGTGCTTTGGTTTCTTTATCTTTTTCTATTTGTTCTTTTAGCCCTTTTTCTTTTTTCACACTTTTTTTCCTTTTTCGTTCTTCTTTTTGTTTACTCCTTAACCATTTACGTACTTTAAGTTGGTTTTCCATATGTTTTTCATCTTCTGTTTGTTCTTTCATCAATTGGGACTCATATTGGCTTTCCATAATTTTCAATTTTAGCCGGCTTTTCATCCTATCTTCAGCTTCTTTTTGTTGCAACCAAAAATCATATGGGATTCCTTTAGGTTGTTCATTTATTTTTTGTTTGAGTTTTTTTGTCATAAAATCACTGTTGTTTAGTAATTGAGAGTTTTCTTTGAATTCTTGATGAAGGGCTATGAGTTTTGAATTGTTATATCCAAATGACCCTTTTCTTAACTTTTCTCTTATGATTTTATCAAGATCATACATAAGACCTGCTGGAAATTCTTCGGTGTTTTTAGAATTACGAGTTGAAGTATGACCTTTTAAGGCTCGAAAATATTCATTGTCGGTTAGTTTTAGGTCTTTACGTGTGGCGTTTGTGATTTCCTATGTGAATGATACAAGCTGGCAGACAACACGGTCTATTTTTGCTGAAGAGCTCCTTACAGATGGGTTTTGAGTGTCCATTTAAAAAAAAATTGACATGAAATATTGAAGATGTGGTTTTATGAGGATAAATGAAGAATGTTATGAGGAAATTATGTGGGAAATTGTGATGGTAGATTTATTAGATTCGGTTGATGATATTATGAGTTTGTTTTGTAAGTTTTTATTAGTGACGTCGTTGATAGATTAGGTGTTTTTGCAGAATATAAATATAAGTATGAAGAGTATTAATAGGATTTTAGGGTGTTTAGTTTTTTATCAAAAATGATTATTTTAATAGAAATTATAACATGTTTATATACATTACTGTAATTTTAGCTATATTTTCACGACTATATTTCTTTTAATCTCCTTATTATTTCCCCATACACTTATTATCTATTTCTTATTCTATTATCTTCTTCTCTCCAAATAAAAACCCTTTTATATAAATTTATCACCTAAAAATCATAAACCAAACACAAAACCTAGACTAAAAACCACTAAAAAGTACCCAAAATCAACTAAATAAGTAATAAAAAGAGTAAATTACTGAATATAAAATGCTTAAAGATGAATCATATATAATTAACAGTCTTGCAAATGAAAGCGATAGACAAGGATTCAAACCCATCGAATCTGAAAAAAGTATATTATACGAAGACATATCTCGATGGAGCCAAGACATGAATGAAAAAAGTATTTTAATTTTGAAAAGAAGATCAAAATCAAACATAAAACCTTCTCTATACAAAAATTCAATACCAAGCCAATTCCCAATAAACTATCCTCTAATTACCATAAGAAAAACTAATAAATCTCAAAACATCCACACAAGAAAACTCTCTAAAAACATCCAATCTTCAGAAGTTGATACAGTTCATCTTAAAAGCATTTTCATTAGTGAAAAAATAAAAAGGTCAATCTTAAATGCTCCTACATTCAGAATGCAAATAAACCAAAAAAATAAAGAAAAAGTACTGAATAATTAGATATATCGATTAAATTCTTTGTTTAAAAACAATTATCATAAAAGAAATAAAACTGAAGATTATAATGATATTCATATAAACAGTATACCAATTAGAATCAAAAGTTTTATCAGTAAACCATTTTGCTTATAAAAATACAATTTTGTGTAATTTAGACTTATAATTTATATATGTATTTATCATATAATAATATAGATAATTTTTTTATGTATATGAAAATTTTAGTTTTGATAAGAGTTTTTATGTGTTAGTTTTTTTTTATATTCAAAATTCGAAAAGGCTTTACATAATTATCTAAATTTCGATTTTGCATTCTTTTCTGACTATAAGTTGCATTGTCCGTTTTTCCTCATTGCCGAATTTGTTAAGATCCAGTTTGAGAATTTCGATATTTTGCATTTTCCCAAGCGCTACTTTTAAGAACCTCACACTATCATCAGCAAAATTATTGTTTCGGAGACGTAAATTTTTTAATTGAATAAGTTTAGGAAGGGCTCCAGATAGATATCTCGCCCCTTCTGCTCCGAATCCATTTGCATCCAAGTCTAATTCTTTAAGTTTTTTTAAGCTTTCAAGCATCATTGAAAGATGTCTTGCTCCAGTAGCCCCAAAATTATTCTTCGCCAAACTTAAAACACTTAAATTTTTCATCTCCTCCAACACTGGAGTTAACACTTCAATCCCATGTCCTCTTAGATCATTATCCGAAAGGTCAAGTTTTTCCAAAAGTTTAAAATTCGAAAGTGCTTCAGCTAAAACATCACAACATTCATTACTTATTTTATTTGAAGCCATTCTTAAATCCTTAATCCCTGAAAAAAAACTAACAATTCTCATAAAATGGTTCAACGCTGGGAGGTCAATTTTCGATTTACTCAAATTGATTTTTTTTATCGAATAATGTTTCTCTGAGAATATTTTCTGATAAATTTTCTGCAATTTTGGTGGTATTAAAGTTTGATTTGCTTTATAATATTCTTTAAGTTCATCAATAATTGGATTACTCTGCCATTCAATTTTAAATTCTAGTATTTTTTCTGATGTTAAATTTATTTTTTTCAAATTTCCATCTAGTTTTAATATCGACTGCTGGGGAGTATTTTTTTTTAACCTTTCTATAATAGGATGGCCAAAAGGAATTTTCCCAACAACTTCTAAATCTGTTATTGTTGATTCTAATTGCTGTTGTTTTGGTTTACATTCATTTATAACATTTTTTGATAGTTTTTTTGAATCATCTATTATAGTTCTAACAAGCATCTGTTGTTGAGAATTAACACATGCTAATGTTTCCATTTTAAATCTTTGGAGTTTAGCGATTTCTTTTTCTATAGCTTTTTTGAGAAGATTTTTTTTATCTTCTTGGATTTCAACTTTGAGGGCTTCTTTTTTCTTTTCTTTATTAGTGTTTGCGTTTCCATCACTTCCCGCAAAAGAAACTGATTTTTTAACAAGGGCTGATTCTTCAAGTTTTATTTGGTCGTGTTTACCTTTTTTCTTACAGTGTTTATCGTAACACTTTTGGCAGTAGCATCTTTTATTACACCGGCACTTGAATAATGCTTCGAATTCACACATAGAACAGTTGGACATATTTTATTTATTATTATAAATGGTGAAGGTATTTGAAAAATTTAGACAGATTGGAGATTAGATAGGTCTTTTTATGTTTTACTAGTTTTTTAGGTGTTTTGTGATAGGAATTATTTCCTGGTCTTTACTTGAAGTTTTAATATACATTTATTCAATAGTTTTTATTAAAATTGTCCTTATGGTGGTTAATCAAATGATAACTCCAATTGAGTATATAAATACTAAAAGTTTTCTTTATAGAAATATTGAGCTAATGAATTTTAGCTGGGCTTAATAGAAAAATTTCTTAAGTTTTTGTTATTGCTTTCGATCCTGCTAAAATGTATGGAGACTTAAAACTAATAGTATATCTTTATAGAGAAGGTAAAAGTCTGAATTTTAATACAAGGTGCGTATTTATAAATACATATTTATGCATTTGGTAGTCAAGAAGAGATGATCTAAAAGACTTAGATTAGTTATTTTTATACTTCATAAAAAGAAGTTTGGGTTATCAAAGCTTTTTGTTCAAGGTAAAAAATAAAATATGAAAATATTATGTATTCATAATAAGCACCAGCGTAGAAAAATTATATAAAATAGTTTTTATTTATTTTAAGCATCTAAGGTTTGAAGATATATCTGATTATAATTACCATAAGAGTATTTTTAAAGAACTTTACTTTTGAAAAATCCATACAAACAACTTTATATTTGATTTAACTACAATTATCACATTCATAATAATATTGATAAAAACACAAACAAAAGAGCAAAACACATAAAAACTGTAGAAAAAGCAATACACACAAAAAATACTATCTACTTCAAAATCATAGGTTTATTTGTAGGATTTTTATATTTTGCTATAATGATTTAGGATAGATCTCCTTAGTTGTATTACGAGCTAACTAAAATTCTTCATCACTTTCAGCGAATTTAGCCCATCTCCAACGCATATGCCAAGTGTCATCTTCATCATCATGGTACCTTTCAGAAGGATATCTGCTTTTCGGGTTAATGTATAACCTTCTACCAAGAGCTTTATAAATATGCTCTTCAGGTTGATAGACGGGCAGTGCTGCACGACTATCTTTTTCCAATTTGATTAGTTTCCTTAAGCAGCCTTTGTATAAGAAGCGTTCTTCTTCACATTCCCAAAGTTTTTCTTTTACTCCTTCTTCAAGTGGTTTGTTCCAACGGAAGGTACTGTTTTGCATTGGGCCCATTTCTAATGTTTCATCGTCTATTAAATCAGGTCGCAGTCTTCCATCAGTCAATAATCGTGGCCACAATGTTGGCCAATTAGGATGAAAAACTTCAGGGTTTCTTGGAGCTGCATCAACTAAACATTCCTCGTATGCAAGCATGTAATCCATGCAAGGTGTCGTATCATGAACAGGAGGGACTGTTACAGGAACACCATAAGCATATATACTCGACATTTATATCCATAGTTTTCTATAAGATCAGTCATGAATTTTCTTTCCCTTATGCTTTGATTAAACCAATTATTTTCAACTATGGTTTTGTGTATGAAAATTATAAATTTAATATTGGTATCATGAGTAATTAGAAGATAAGCATTTTTTGAAGATTACCAGTTTAAAAATGATCTTGATGTTTGAGAATAATGAGTAAATACAAGAAATACTTATTTAATTATTAAATGAAACTAGATAATTCTTCATGTAGAAATTTATGCATTTCAACAAGTTTTGTTATATTTTCTGGCTTCATAGGTTGTTTTATAACCCTATATTTAGTATCAAAATGAAACTAGATAATTC
>MPUH01000265.1:0-72015 GCA_001970955.1 Stentor coeruleus | reverse complement strand
CTTCTGTATCGATAGAAGCAGGCCATATCATAGTAAATACTAAGAGAACAGGACAAGAATGATTAGTAATATACCTATTGTGTTTGAAAAATAAGTTTTAAATAATATCAAAGTATTTATAACAGCAACACATATATAAGTATTCATATAAGAAAATTTAGCTTATATTATATAAAAGATTAAAATTCATCAAGATAAGCTTATAAATATGCAGAGAGAGTATTAAAAATTGGTCTTGATACTATTTTAACACAATGAATAGTTATAGTCCTTCGTAAAAAATGATCGAAATGCAATAGAGCCTATCAGATAAATGGTAAAATCAACATGGATAATATTAGCATAAACTTTTGCATAGCATAAAGAAAATTACACCCAGCATCTTTCATGAGATTTTTTCTATCAAAAACTGATTGAAAAAAAAATTAGTAAGAAGTTTATTGTCTTGTTGAAAGTAAAATCATCTAGATGAAAAATAACTTAGGGGCATTCAATAATATTAAATATTCTATATGTAAAGTATGCATACAATACTTCTATGGGTATGCGAATCTTACTTACTTACTAATCTTTATTATTGGAATATTTTATTTTTTGTTTGATAGTAAAATTTGAAATTATTAGTATTATATGAAAATAAAGTAATTTATGCATTTAATTATAATAGGCCATTTATATATTCTAAAATGAATACAATTTTCTTTATCAGGGATTGCAAAATTATGTTTGGGTCAACGCTTAATGGTTAAATAGTAATAAAATAAACTATAAAGCATATTAGATTAAATTCAATATCAAGCATTATTTAATTATTAGTATGAGCGAAATATTTATGGTATTATGCTGAGAGCATTCTCAAGCGTACAATAAACATTTTTTATTATATTATGGAACTTATAAGATAGGTTTTACGTGGTAAATGCTGAATTTTACCTTTTACATGAAAAAAAAAGTATAATTTTGCCGAGTTTAATATTATTTGATACCATTTAATCGAAGACAGAAAAACTAGTGGAAAATTAGTATTTAAAAACTTAGCTCATCGAAAACAGATTGCGGACATTCAATAATACTCCCTGTAGAATTATATAATTTATGTAAAAATATCCTCAGAATTATATAATTCATGTAAAAATATCCTCAGAATTATCTTTAAGTTTAAGCTAATAAGATTTTATTCTTTGGATTTGAGTTTTTTCTAATCTTTAAAGGTTTTGAATATATTGTTGGGATTTTTATAGCAAAGGCTTCAATTTCATATCATCCCCATCGCTGATTTTTTTTTTGACTATTTCTGATAGCTTTGCATTCAATTTTGAAGCTTAGCTTTATCTTATAAGTCAAAGGAATCTGAATCTGACGTGATCTCTTCTTCTTTAAAGTTCATTAAGCTTCCCTTTAGCTGAGTTTACCTTGCGTCAATTTTGCCTTTCTTAGCATTAAGCTTGATTTAATCGATAGAAAATCTCCCTTTCTTTAAGATTTTTCATTTTAAACTCGTCCTAAACTAAGGTTTTTGAATTAGATTCATCTAGCTTTTGGCAGGCTTAGAAATTTTTTAGTAAGTTTTCAGTTTTTTCCAGTAATCGATATATATAAGGCCAACAGCTTTATGCATTAGATTATTTGCTGATGCTAACAAGCTTTTTAGGTCTAAAACTATTAAAAATCTGAATATAATCTATGTATTATAAAGTAATATCTTCTATTGATGCTGAATCTAATAACTTAAAAATGATTTAATTTTTGGTAATGGCACACTACTTATTATAGGACTTCCAATGCTTATTGATAAGAGTTTACCGATTTATTGTATATTTTATTACTGATTCTATTTGTGTAGGAATTTTAAGTGTATATGATAATTGAATCTTTTCATATTCATTTTTGCCTCTGAAATCAAAAAAAAAAGGATCAAGTGGAACCTGGTATATTGTATAAAACATTGGAAAGCTCACTGAGATTAAGTATAAATTAGTTAAAAAAATAAGATTTATAAATCATACCTTGGAATTATTACTTCCTATCTACTTAATAGTTCATACTTGCTAATAGGGTAATGATAAGAATATAAAAACTCTTGCCATAAATAACCTTGATTTATTTTCCTCCAGATAGATTCAATTAATTATCTTGTATATCGTTCGATCTATTCCTTGAACGTATTTAGTCTTTAATTCTATTCCAAAATCTTTATATAATATTTGTATAAATATCTATAACTGGACTTTCGAAGAATTTTGAATGATTCACAGTTTTATACCCAAATTCTTCATGATTCAAATGCTATATTCTTCCTAAAGATCAGTATATGATGTAGCATGAATATATGCTCATGATCTGGTATTACTTTAACAAATATTTCTGTATTTTTTACTTAAACTCCGACAAGAGAGTATTCTTTTTAGATATTCATTCAATTCCATCAACTATCCATACAGAGATTTCTTATATTTCTAGATTTCATTGTAAAGCTCAAAATAAATATATTGAAATATGCTTTATATTTAAAAAACTTACCTTAAAATTATACAATTTTTTTTATAATGCACTAGCTGAAAGCAGTCCACTGTGAGCTTAGGCTGCAGACTAAATTTTTTTTCCCTGTTGTTCAATTCAAAGTATAATTTTTTGCTATACTGCTATAGAATTTGAATTTAAAAAAATATTTTTAATAATTTACAGCAATGAAGAATTATTTTTGGATATGCCACAGTATATGCTGTAATAAAAGAGTTATGGGTATCAATATTTTCACCACAGGTAAAAATGCGTAAATATAGCTTATCTTTATCACTAGCATTGCTATAATCCAATTTTCTACTACATCTCAAGGAAAAATTGTAAATCCACTACATATAAAATATCCAACAGCTTTTGTAATACTTATATCTAATCTAAATGAACTTAGTCTTCTTATAACAATGCTTTTACATTTATTGTTTATCGAGGAGGGACTTTAAGGAAGCTAGTTGGGAAAAAAAATTTGTTTGAAAAAGTTATTATGAGATTTTTTAATGAAGTAGTAGAGTGATCGGATTGGGTTTAGTTATTAAAATGCGAAATTTGAGGGATAAAGAAAAGATAATTTATGAAGTAGATAATAGGTTATGGTTATAAAATATTACAATTGCATTATAAAGAAACCAATCAATTTAAAACTCTAATTACTATAAAAAATTGTCTTTTTATAAAAGTTTAAGAAATTCATGAAATATATCTCATAAATCATTCTAAACTAAAATCTTTTAACAAAAAAACTCATAAAGTTTATAATAGTTTCCAAAAATCAAAACCTACTAATTCATTATCTTTCAATCAAATATTAAACTTACTTATAAACCTCTAGTTATAATATTTTTCAGATCTTTGCACACAATAAATTGTTGGGTTTACATATACATTAGTAATACCTCCTTTAGTTTTAACAACTTCCCATCCTTTAATAAATTTCTGGGCAATTTTTTGATGCCTTTTCAATATTAAATGATACTTCAAAGGTATATCAGGAACCCCAAACGCAATAGCCGCTCTGAGTAGTAGCATAAATATACAAAAACAAGCATAAACAAGAAACTTATTATTCTTTGCGCTTTCCCAGTTACTAAAAGTTGGCATAGTGAAACATATAATCGCAGCATTAGTCACAATTGACGCAATTGAATTGAAAACTAAAACTACCTTCCATTTATTTATATTCTTTGCCCCTAATGGTAACGGTCTTCTTACCATATATAATAGTTTATATCGATCTACATAAGTTTCAATAATAACTCCTATAAAAGTTAATATACCTGATAATGGAAAAGCTACAGCGAATAAAGTTATATAGCCATATAAGATAGAGATTTGTAAGTAATCACCTAATGTTCCATCAACATCACGGGTTATATAGGGTGGAAGTTGAATTTGATTATCGATTTGGTCACGGAGGATTTCAATGTCACTTTTTGAGGATGGGGATCTGTAGTTAATGGTCTCTGATGAGGTTCTTCGAAAGTTTCTTTGCATTTTTTTAGCTTTGATATAAGGGAGACCTAGCTCAAGACCATTTTTTATAAAGGAAATTGTGAAGATTGTGATGTACGCCCATCTTGAGACACAATACACCCTTCAGTCATAGTTTTAAAAAACCCAATATAAAACAGTGAAAAAAACGAATTTACAAACTGAAAAACATAAGTCTTAATAATCAACGAGCTTCATAATCACTTTGTGTTCGATTTTCAAGGTTATTCAATTTTATAGCAATATGCGTGAAAATATAATTAAAAATTTGTATCTGTATCGCATTAAATACTTGAACATATAGGTCCAGCAAGATCAATACCATTAAACATAAAATTATCAATAAGTTGCCATCTTAATATAATAATCGCTAAAACCGCAGATATGACAATACCAATAAACGCACTAGTTATAAAAATTGACATACAAAATACTTATACCGATCATTTGGATTAAAATAAACATCTTCCATTTCATCATCAATAGGCGACCTTCTTAATGTCCCATAAAACTGTGGTCTTGGTGCTTCATCATCTTCATAATCCGTCTGTCCCCATTTTATAGCTAAACAATTTTCACTCCTTTTCCAAAACTCTATAAAAACTGTTGCCCAGACTGATACATATATACAATATAGTACATTAGCAATAATAATAATATTATCTTCAGGATTATAAATTCGTTGTAAAACAAAGACTACTATACCAGTAAAAGATGGAATACATAAAACTTTACTAAAATAACTGATAAAAGCGAAATATAAGCCGATTTTCTCACCAAAATAGTTTCTAATTTTATTTATAGGCAAGTCACCAAAATTTATCTTAGAATCCCAGTTGTTAAGAAGTCCTTTACAAGATGGTCCATATAAAGTATCTAACATTTTTCTTGATATATCTTCATAATAAGGATCATCTCGGAAATCAGTAAACAGTCTTGACCCATATAATTCATAATCATTTTTTAAAGGGAAAGAACACTTGATGATTTCTTTTTGTGCTAAATAATGCAAATTAACTTGTCTTGATATTAAAGATTGGAGGAGTTTAAGTCGGTCAGTGCTTCTGAAAATCCCTTTTTTTTCTTTGTGTTGTGTTTCGTACTTTTTCCATATGTTTTTAAACTTTTGATCTCGAATATAGTCGAAATATGGACTTAAAGGTTTATTAAACCCCATATGTTCCCACATATTCTTAAGCTGTATGTGTTTCTTTTTCCCAACATTAGCTTTTTCCATACTTTTCCTCATAATTTTAGCCAAACAAGCATTTCTTTCCTCCGAAAGAATTTTATATGTTTCCATTTCTTTAAGTCCTTTCTGAAACTCAGTTAAATACTCTAAATATCCATCCCACAGGTCAGTAACATCCAATCCTGGATACTCATTTTCATCACTTTCTGTAGTTTTAAGCATTTCCATTATATCAGAAAACTCATTTTTTATTTCTTTAAGCTTCTCTTTAATCCTTTCATCTGATGTTTTTAATATCCTTAAAGGTCTTAAATTCTTATCACATGGTTCTAAAGATGGTAAATCAACTTCTCCGATTTCCATCTGTAAATTATATCCAATAGCATTAGCTTCATTTTGTAAATCACTATCATCAGGGCATACTAAAATATAAATATACTGACTATTAGAACTCATAACTTGTTTTGTATGTAAACCTAAATGTAATCCTAGTTTTACTAATAAAATATTCCGCATTAGGGTCAAAAAATCTTTAGCTGGTTCCCCAGTATCTTTTATTGATCCATTTTCCATAACAAATCTTTTCCCATTTTTAACACATTTTTGATCAGCATTTCCTGATGGAATCAATGAATTGAATACTTGCTTAAAAGCTTGTAATTCAGCTTGTTGATTAACTCTTAAATCTTTGATGTTTTTTGAAAACTTTGGCTTAAAGCTCATTTTATAATGTCTTAAAGCATCTTGTATAGTTATTCCACTTCTATCATTGTTATCGAAATCTGGGTTTGGACATACTATAACATATTCCCAGTCGCTAATTGGAATCATAGCATTAAGATTTTGAATACGCTCGAAACGGCCTTTAAAAATTTTAGGGATGATACTTGCAGATTGAATTGTATATGCACCTGCGTTTGCTATCAAAGAGTTTTTGTTGATTAGTGACAATTTACGATTTGAGTCAAAAATAGGCTGATTTTTTGTATTATAGTTTTCTTGTGGGTAAATTATATCATCTTGCCCTTGAGCTAGGGTCATGAATCGAGAACTTTGGGTTTTTGAATGGTTGGCTTTGTGTCTATGTAATTGCTCTTTGAATTCATTGTTTTGAGCTATTAATGCGAGGTTTTCGGATGATTTTTCATAGCATTCTTGCTTTAGTCTCTCGACCTCCTGCTTTATTTCTTCGAGTTCAAAGTCCATTTATCTATAAAAATTATAAAAGTATAAAAGATGATTGATTTATAAGTTTTGTATAGAAAAAGTGAAAATTTGTGATACCAGCTCTGTATATTAAGGCTAAACCTGGTTTGTTTAATAAAAAATAATATTTAAAAAGATAATTTAGAATCTATGGAAATATTAAGATTTAATAGGCCTGATTTTTGACTTTTTAAAAACTTTTGATATTTTAGTTCTTATATGATTTGAAGATAATTTTTTACGATTGTCTGACTTGATTACTAGTCCTAGGATGATCACAAACTTGGTTTTTATGATATTTTATCTATATTTTATGTAATTTCTTGATCTCTGTGGCATCTGAAGGTTGTGTAAGGTGTATTTATGTTTTAGATGTCATAGGTTGTTTTACCCCTGACTTTCCCATTTAATAAAGAACCTTATACCAGATTTCCAGAAAAAAGAAAACAAGCAATCAAACCTAAACTATACTATATAGAATACGCTCAGTAAAACCTTTAGGGAAATAAAAGCTTGTGAGATTATAGATTATAATTATGTGACACAGAAAATAAAAGAATTTCAAGAAGAAGAAAATCAAAACTATAAATAGTAATGATATATGTGTGCTAAATCCTATTAAAGAAAACTGAGGTTTTATAGAAAAATTTTCATTCATTTCAACGCTATGAAAAGAATTTAGCTAATTTTATAATGTACCCAAGTAGCATGATTTTATATTCAAACCTCAGCCTTGAAAGTAATAAATTTACTTGGCAACTAAATAATTAAAAGTTTAAAAGCATTGAAAGAACCTAAGTTATAGTTTTATAATATCAAAATCCTTTATAAAACTTATTCCTCGATTTTTTATTTATAATAATACTATCTCACACATCATAAATCATAAAACTTAACATTATTCAGTTTATAATTAAATTAGCTTCAAATCATATTTTCAATATATACATATTTTTATAGAATCAATCAACGATTTTTTTAAAAATCGAAGAGAAATCAATATTATCATCATAAAGTTCTCAAAACAAAAGATAGTAATTTTTTATTTCTTATCATATTGAAAACTGAAGCTTTAATAGCATGATATCTATGAAAAAAAAATCTGATAAATAATAATATTATGATAGAACCTCTAGAAGCAACGATAAAGGAAGTAGCATATATTGATCAAGGTGATAAAGAATTAAGTAAAAATAATTTTCAAGATGCATACAGATATTATCGTGAAGTATTTGATATTAGGATGATGTACTTTACAAGTATGAACCCTGGAAATTCACGAATTTATAAAAGACTTGCTTTAATCTTGTTTAAAATAGGACATGATAATTTGGCTGAAGCAAGTCTATATGCTAAGCGATACTTAAAAATAAAACAACAACAAGAAAAAAACCCTAAAAGTCAGTATGAACTAAAATATATTATTGGAGTTTACTATGGGAGTGTAGGAAAACATGATAAAGCAATTAAAAAGATTATCGCCTACAAAGAAATAATGGAAAAATGTCTTAACCCTGACAATCTGAAATTAGCTTCCATCTATTCTAATCTAGGAGGCTCTTATTTAGGCCTCAACGATGCAAATAATGGGTTAAAGTACTTAGAAAAATGTAAATGCATAAG
Organism: Stentor coeruleus; assembly: GCA_001970955.1. Taxonomy (NCBI): domain Eukaryota; phylum Ciliophora; class Heterotrichea; order Heterotrichida; family Stentoridae; genus Stentor; species Stentor coeruleus. The sequence continues at coordinate 63,986 of MPUH01000265.1, read as the reverse complement.
AGAAGCAATACTTCATCCTTATCATCATCTTCTAGCAGAAATTTACAATAACATTGGTCTTTTATATTCAAGTCTTAATGAAAAAACTAAAGCTCTTGAAGTTTACGAAAAATGCAAAAATATTTCACATTTTATTTATAGTGAAGGCCATCCTCATTTAGGCATAATATACAATAATCTAGGCTTACTTTATTCAAGTACAAACCGTCATGAAAAAGCTCTTGAGTCTTACCTTTATGCTCAAAAAGTATGTGAAAAAAATATTGAATATGATAATCCTCTATTACTAACAATATATGTCAACCTAGCAAGTATTTATTTAATGCTTAATGAAAATAGTAAATCTCTTGAATATCTAACCAAGTGCAAAGATGTTAAGAAAAGAACTAAAAATCCTAATCATCCTGTATTTTCAGATATGTTGATTCATCTTGGAACATATTACTTTAGAGCAGGTGAAATCAAAAAATCTATTAAAAACTATGAAAAATACAGGGCGATTAAAGAAAAAATCTGTGACCCTTATGATCTTGATTTAGCAAAAGTATATAGCAGCCTTGGTTTGGTTTATTTGAATATAGACCAGATAAAAAAAGCTATTGAATTTTTTTATAAGTCTAAACAAATCTTGGAAAAATCCAATAATCATAATGAACTGTGTTTATCAACTTTATACAATAATTTAGGTGTGATTCATTTAAAACTTAATAACTACAAGAAAGCTTTTAAACTGTTTGAAAAATCCAGAAATATTAATGAGAAAATATTAAGTCCTAATAGTCTAAGACTAACAAACACATACAACAATCTAAGTCAGTGCTATATATATTTTAATGATTTTGATAAAGCATTTTATTTTTATGAAAAATGCAGAATAATATATGAAAATTTTTTAAAGCCAGATGATCCTCAACTTGCATGCATTTATAATAATTTAGGGCATTTTTATTTAAATCAGAACAATAAAAATAAATCTTTTGAGTTCTTTGAAAAATGCAGATTAATTTCGAAAAAAATTTTTGGATCAAAAAGTCCTCACTTGGTTACAATTTATAACAATTTTGCATCTCTTTATTCATGTATAAAAAATGATGATAAAGCGCTTAAGTATTTAAAAAAAAGTAAAAATATTTTAAAAAAAAGTTTTTCGCCTAATATTATCAACCTTGCCAAAATCTATAACAATTTAGGTAATCTTTATTCGAATCATGGCCAGAATAAAAATGCTTTAAAGTATTTTCATAAGGCATTACAAATATTTAAAGATAATACTTTTGCTGATATCGACTTTTTGGCTTTGATTTATAATAATATTGGCTTACTATATATGAATATGAATAAAATGAATAAAGCTCGTTTTTTTTATGAGAAATGTATAGAAATTTCAGAAGAAAGACTTTATCCTTTTCATAATCTTTTGGGAACGGTTTATAACAATTTAGGATGTCTTTATATTCTAACTAGAGATGAGACTAAAGCTATTGAAATGTATGAAAAGTGCAGATGTTTAAAAGAGAAAATCAAAAATCCTTGTCGTTTAGAACTTTCGATGATATATAACAACCTTGGTGCTCTTTATTCGAATTCTCAAGAAAACACTAAATCACTTTATTATTACAAAATTTCCAAAAAAATATGCGAAGGGATGCCAACAATAAATCATAATCATATCTTTATCATTTATAATAATATAGGCTTGCTATATTTAAGACTGAATAAGTTCCAAAAAGCTCTTGCTTGTTTAAAGAAATGCAAAAACATATTGAAAAAAGCATTGAATTCAGATTTTGTTAATTTGGGATTAACCTACAATCATTTAGGTTTGTTTCATTTGGATCTGAAAAACTATATAAAGGCTCTAAAAAACTTAAAAAAATGCAAATCCATTTTTAAAAAGCATCTCAATTACGATAACCACCTATTAGGTTTAATTTATTTCAATTTAGCAAAGTTTTATTTTAGAACAAACGACAATAAAAAATCTTTGAAACTGATAGAAAAATGCCGACTAATATGGGAAAAAATTCATGAACCAAATCATCATGATCTAGGAAGATTATACAGTTCTCTAGGGTCATTATATGTAAATTTAAACAACAGAAAGAAAGCACTTGAATATTTTGAAAAGTGTAAACTAATAAGAAAAAATATTTATAGTTCTGATCATCCTCAATTAGGAGAGATTTATTATAACATTGGACAATTTTATTATGATATAGATGAATTTAATATATCTTTAAAGTATTTAGAAAAGTGCAAGCATATTTGGGAAAAAAGATTGAGGTCTGAAGATCCTTGTCTTGGGAATCTATATAGTATCTTAGGTTTAATTCATTTGAAATTCAAGGATTACAAAAAATCATTTGAATTTTTGGAAAAAAATAAATGCATCTTTGAGAAAAATAATGATATTAATGAACTAGCTAATGTTTATAATAATTTTGGATTTTTTTATTTAGAAACAGGTAATAAAAAATTTGCCCTTGAGTATTTTGAAAAAAGCAAATGCATTAAAGAAAAAATATTTCAATTTAATGATCTTAGCCTACTTACCTCATATAACAATTTATGTTTTATTTATATAGAATTGAAAGATAATAAAAACACATTCGAATTGATTGAGAAAATTGAATCTATTCTTGAAAAAATAAATAATTTCGATGATATTTTTATGGCAAAAGTTCATAATAGCCTAGGATACTTTTATTATAGGATGAATCAGTATAAAAATGCTTTTAAACATTATGAAATATGCAAAAGTATTTGGAAAAAAAGGCAAAATCCTTATTGTTATGATTTTATGTTATTTAATCAAAATCTAAGTTCGTTATACTATAAAATGAATGAGGTAAATAAAGCTATAGAACATAATAAAATGAGCAAATATATAGGTGAGAAAACGAAAATTTATGAAAATAATTCCAATGAACCATTTTGTAATGATATCAAAGTGGAAATAAAACCAGACATAAATGATAAAACTCACAAGAAATATTTCGACCCCGATTTTAAAAGCAAGGCAATCGTCCCTTTTTTTCAATGCTCCAAAATATTTGCCGATATTTATAATAAACGAAATCATCTAAATACAAAAAATCACCTTGTGCTTAATGTGTTTCAAAAAGAAATGAAAAATTATTCATGGAATTGGCGTAATTTCAATAAAGTGTATAAGGAGATAAAAATACTAAGACAATTATCTAAAAGATATGAATGTTTCCCACAGATATATTGTTATTCATCAGAAAAGCCACACAATGATAGCCAAATAAAAATAAAAATAGGTATCAAGAATTGTGGATTTAACCTTAAACAGTTTATGAATCAAAATCCAAGCCTTTCATGTAGAGAGATGAAGATTTTATTTTACAACTTAATAAAGGCTTACTATATTCTTAAAGAAAACAATATTGTTCATAATGATGTAAGTCCATATAATATATTAGCTGAATCTCCAGATAACATAAAAATTTGTGATTTCGCTGATTCATTTTTTTGCACTAACACATATGAAGGGAATTTATTTAAATCATACAGACCTTCAAAATGGATTACAGAGTTATTTCTTTCCCCAGAGCTCAAAACATGGTGTAGAATGGCTTATAAAATCATGCATTTAAAATATGATCCTTATAAGTCAACTGTATTTTCATTGGCACTTTGTCTTCTGGATATTTGTGATATAGATATTAGTGATCTTAATACATATGGTATATCATATGATGTTCATATAAAAGAAATGCTTACATTAAGCTATGATTATATTGCTAAAGATAGCTTAAGGCAAGTTTCATACAAAATGCTTAGAGAAGAATTACAAGAAGCTATTGATAAAAAGATTGAAGAATTTCAGTTTGTTTTTCTTAGAAAAACTCTAAGAAAAATGCTGGAGGTCGACATCGTTGAGCGGGCTACATTTGATGAAATATATAAAGATGCCAAATTTTATATGGGAATCTTTAATTAGTTTATTTAAAAACAGTGAATATTATTCATAAATAAGCGTGTTTTTATTATTTTATTACATCTAATCTCAATTAATTATTCATATTTCTTCCATATCTTCATTAATTTCATGTCAAATTCAAAACCTCTTTTTTTATCCATTTCCCAACTACTCTGAAATGGTAATTTTTCTAACAATTATATTGAATCCTACAAAAAACCACTTAATCAATTCAAATATTTCATTAATCTCAATGCAAATTTAAAAAAAAATATAATAAAACCAATAATGCGTCCAACTTTTTTGCAATTTCGAAGCCCTAAAGAAAGGACTCCAGACCCATATGAAATCCGAATTACCTCCAACGGTAGTCCTATAGGATGCTTAAGAACAAAATCACCATCTTTTGGTCGAGATAAACGCTTTAGACAATATGATAACGAAGCTAAAAAGACTGGATATCGCATTGGACCAGGCTCATATTCATCGTTAGGTTCAGGAAAAATTAAAGGAGGAATCGCTTATAAACCTTTACTTGGGGCAAAAGGTGACCCAAAAGAAAGCTTTTACGTTGGACACTTACTTGTTAGAGACCCAAACTTCTCAAATCCTAACCACACAGAACAGGATTGGCAGAAGAAACTTGATTTTTCACAAATCACAACAGCTTCAGATAATGCTTTAAGTACTCCAATGAGAAATCATATGAAAAGAAAAGCAAATCCGCTTAGTAGAAACCTTTCACGTAAAAGAATGAGTCCTAAAATTGAATAAATGAACGAATATAATAGAAATAGTTTATAATGCTCAGAGCTTTGTTTAGGAAATTCGCGTTTTTAGGTCCTCAGTCAGCTAAAGATGCAGGGAAATTAACAGTAGTTCTTGACTTAGATGAGACATTATGTTATGTATTCCATCCTCAAGAAGCGACAGGGTTCCAATATCAGCCTGATATCAAAGAAGATGCTATAATTGATTACAAAACTCAAAAGACAGTGTTATACGTATATAAAAGACCCAATCTAGACAAATTCTTAGACTATTTAGACGAGAATTACGAACCAATTATATGGAGTACTGGGGTCAAAGAATATGTCGACTTAGTAGTAGATGCCATAGACCCAAAAAGGATTTTCCGTAACCGGCTTTATCAAGAGCATTGTGACTACGAAAGACCTTTTGGATATCCTCAGTATGAATATGTAAAAGATATCAAAAAACTTCGAGATGATATTTCAAGAATTGTTATGGTTGAAGATGATTGGCCAGGGATGCTCAAACAACCAGACAACTTTGTTTTTCTTGATAAGTTTGAAGCTTGGTTTCAAGATGAACATTTAGAGAAAAATGTTCCTAATACACTTAATGAAATAAAAGATTTACCTGATATAAGACCTTATTTGAGAGCTAAGTTTATGCTTAAATACTCTTGGGCACAACAAGGGATGTTATATGAGCTTTCGCCTCAAGACTTGAAAATGGCTGAAGCTATTACTAAGTATGGATTGAAAAATTATGAAAAACTTAAACTCAAATATAATCAGTTGTTTGACCCAAATATGAAGTATATTGAATCTGATAAACTTTGGTAGCTTGATTAATTTACTTTAAATCTAGAATAATATTTTATAGATTTTTAGGATATTTTGAAGGGGGTTTTGGTTGTGGGTTGTGGCTATGATAGATGGGAAAATTTTGTAAGAATTATTGTGCAAAGTCGGAATTGTAAAGGATTTATTTGGTATCTTAAAATCTTTGATTTGTAATTTATTATGTTTTAATATTTTTAGCACATTTAAAACTATTTAGAACTCATTAGTTATATACATAAAATATATATAGTATTATCAAAAAAGTTATAATTTAAGTTTTATATTTTTAAGGTTGCATTCTGCGTTTATAAAATATCAACAAAAAAGTCTAAAAAGTGCATAATTCAAATAAAATTGTACTACTTTAGTTTACTATCCATAAAAAGAAAAAAGAGAAAAAAATATTAAAATATCAAAAAGTTTTAGGTGGATTTAAATATTAAAATATATAAGCACAAGCACAATTCGCATTAAGAATTACTAAAACTAAGAATTTTTTTTTAAAGTTTGAAATGAATAAAATTTCACCTTTTGGTTTTATATACAAGAATAATTATCTCAAACTATACTTAAATTTTATTTTAAAAGGAATTACCCAGTATTATAAGTAAGTAAAATCCTTCTGAATCAAAATGAATTCAATAAACATCAAATCAACAACAATTTGAAAAAATTCATAATTATAATAGTTTTTTTTTTGATTATGTTAGAATAAAAGATTTGCCTTTTGAAGAAAAAGTGCTACAGATATGATTATTTTGTGTATAATTCAACTGATTATATAAATTATATACTTAATAAAATCAATAATAAAGAATATTTTTAAGCTTTAGATAGAGATTACTTATTATAAGGATCTAAAGTACGAATCAATATTTGGAAGTTCAAAAGATTGCGGCTTGGAAATTAATGGTAATCTTATCTTCTCTGTTATTATGAGAAAGTTTGATGAACTTTGTCGGGCGTTTCCTAACAGAGATGTCAATAGTGGAATTGTCAGCATTGAATCATTTTTATGATCCTTTTTATGATTAGTGAACTGACTTCCGTGTCTAAAAGTCTTATTGCAAAGAGAGCAAACATAAGGCTTTATGTCTGAATGCGAATATCTATGCTCTCTCAAACTCTGCTTTGAGCTTAGCATTTTCATGCAATCTTTGCATCTGTATTTCTTTTTTGAAGGGCCTTCCTTCCTTTTTCTCATCTTTACCACTTTGCACTGAACCGTTTCAACATAAACTTTTTTTTCTCCTCTTGTGATTTCTTTCATCAAAAAAAAATATTATATCAAATATGGGGCGTTACAAATGTATTTACTTTTTTGCTAAGGAATATCAGAAATTATACATTATATACAATTATAACTAGTATTTCACGAAAAAAAAAAGATTTTTAATCATTTTGATTAGTTTAGAATGTTTTAGACTTGCTTTAGTCTTTTTTTTTACTTCTGCGAAGATATTTTTTTTTTCATAAAGTTTTGTTCGGAAGATTAGAAATTACTCAAAGCATTATTTTTTAAAAGAGAAGCTTGAAAGAGATTAAAAAATTATTGTTTTTTCTTGATAATTAAAAAATATTACAAGACTGTTTTATTTCAAAGGAAAGTTGTTTTTGTTCAAGAATGCATAATACTAAGGCAAGATTATGAGTTTCTTGCTTGATCTCGTGGTTTTTGTAAAAAACTCATAAGTGTTTATTTTTTTTCTGAAACCTTTTATATAGAGATTTATGACACATTAAGGAAGAATAGAAATTTTTAAAGTAAATCAAACTTTAAGCTTGATTAAGGATCTAAAGTTTTTCAGATCAATTAAGAAGTAAAGGCTTTACGTATATCATTTAGAATTTTATTATATTTTATATCTTTTTAGAAAGTACTATTTATGAGTCATTTGCTTGCATATAAAATAAATAAAAGCTCTTAATAAATAATTCAATGATTTTCCACAAACAAAGACCCTTTATTTATCAATATATATTTTAATTATATTTCAATAATTAGCTTAACTATTTACTTAATATCTAAAAAAATGTTTTCAAGTCTTTATGGCAAAAATGGAATCAACTTAAGAATCATTTTGATCATCATAATTTCTTTTTGGGTTAATTTTTATCCTTTTAAACTATATAATCTTTATCAAGACTGAGAGGGATAATAATTAGCAGCAATTATGTGCAACCTGAAAATTTTAAAAAATAAAGGACTACTATACCAACAATACAACAAGATATTGTAAAAACTATTAGATAAGGCATTGAAATTTTGAATAAGTTAGGTATAGGCTTCTAATAATAAACAATATAAACAAAAAATAATTTTTATATTTTTCGGATTTTTTTCAAATAACTACTTGATGTTGGCATATATTAACAAAAACTCATAAAGATTATGCATTCCAATAGAGGAACTTCGAAAATCTTAAGGATTGTAATAGAATTTTTTTTATATAGTTAGATCGGTATTCATTTTATATATTATAAATTTTATATAAATGTCTTTCTTCTTTATGACTTAACTTTCTGATAAGCTATAAGTACTTGATATCTAAGATTAAACTAAATGCCTTGAGTCATCCTAATTTATATATGAGTTTATTTGTAAAAAGGTAATAAAATAAAATCACCTCAGCAATTTCATAAAAAAACCTATACGGAAGAGAATCATAAAATTATTCAGCAAATAGATGGAAATAATATAAATTATATACTATACTAAAAATAGCCCATAAATCAAACTAGTTATTGACATTATTTATTTATATTTGCTAGGAGATTTTTCAGCAAATAATATAGAAAATCAAAAATTATTGTACAAAACATATATAAAATCGTTTTTGAACTATTTCAAGTTTGTATTATCAGAGTATAATGATTAAATATAAAATATATTAAGTAAAAGCATTAATGATTCAATATGCCATTTTAATCTATTACGTAAAAATTATCCAACTTAATATATCTCTTGAAAAAAAAAATCCATAGTTTAAATACTTTTGTATAACTTTATTTAACTTCCTTTGATTTTCATAACTATTTTCTTATTCTCAAAAATATCCATAATTATCTATCTTTATAATTACTATCCCAAAAAAACCTATCAATTTTATATAGCAAATCATAATAAAATAATCTTTTTTATTAACGAAACATAATAAAAAGCTTATAAGTTCAATTTTATAAAGTATTTTAAAAGTTTTACCTTATATAAGCATATATAAACAAAAAATGTCTGAGGGGTTTATTCCTATGGATGAAGACAAAGCTGAAGTCGAACATTCTAAACCAACTATGAACGCTGCTTTGATAAGCAAAATCTTAGCTGGTAACAAGAAAAAAAAGCCCCCAGCTAAAAGGGCCCCAAAAGTTCTCTTACCTCCATGCATATCATATGTAAGCAATTCAAATTCAACATATCTAAAATTTCCCGTAACATATAACATAACCCGAACCTTTGCTAAACCTAAGATAAATGAAATCAAGCTTTGCGCATGTGGTAACAAAGGTAAATATAGAGAACCCAAAACTTTAAGACCATATTGCAGTATCCCATGTTTTAAAAACCTAAAAAATCGCAACTAATCTTATCAGATCCAATAAATAATACAAATAAAAACCTTAGCTTTACATTTTATCCATAAAACAAGTATAAAAACTAAACTTTTTTAGATATATTTTTAAAAGACCAACAATTTAAATAGTATAAAAACACCTTATCGGCTTTCATGGAATCTGGTTTTTTCAGTAAGAAAAGGAGCATCACTATCTTCAATCCTAACAGCCTGATCTTTATTTGCAAAAGGTGAAGACTTTCTAATAAAGTTCCCTCTAGATTTCTGTTGATCCACACTATACTGGACAAGTTTCTTCAAAAATCCCAACCTTTTCATAAACAAATTAACATTCGGATCGTTTTCTGAACGAGATACAGGCCTAGGTCCAGGTAATAAACTTGTTATCTGCGCTTGTTCTAAAGAAAAAAACAATTTCCTCATAACATCTTTTACAAAATGCAACTGGTCCAACCTTGCTGCTTCTTCTTCTTTAACCCGAGCTTCTACTGTAAAAATCCTAGCTTCTGATATATGCGCAGGTTCCATAACGGTACTAACCCATTTATCAAATTCATTCCTTAGTTTTTTCGCTTCAGCTATAATTTTCTTATCAGTTTCCATAAGTTCCAAACGATTTTCATTATACAATTTTTGGAACGCTTCCATATCATTTTCATAAAACTTCCGATAATCAGATATTTGTTGTGAAAGCTCAGTTGAAAGATCTTTTGTATTGTTTTCTTGTATCACAGCTGCAACTTGTATTGCATTTTTATACTCTTCAGTTGTTATTATATACTTATCTTCTATTGCTTTATTGGTTTCTTCGATTTTTACATCAACTTCTTCAATACTTTTGCTTAGATCTTTTCTTATACTTTTTTGTGATGAGTCAACTTTTTTCCTTATATCATCTTTAAGCTCTTTTACAATTTCTCCTATACGGTCTTCTAGTCTTTTTGTAAACTGTTTTAATATATCATAGTCTTCATGCATAACTTCAGATTTAACTTTGAGGTCTTCTTGAGTTTGGTCAATCTCTATGAATTTGTTTTCTACCCTTTCGCTCCATTTACTCACATCTTTTAGTTTTTCTTCAACTTCTGAATATAGTTTAGTTAAAGTGCTCTTGTAAAATTCGATTTGGTCGTAGAGGTTTTTGATTTCGACTTGGAAGTCTGAGACAGTGTCGTCAACTTTTTGGCTTATTTCATCAGTTTTTGCTTCGATTGATGGGATGATTTGCTCTTGGATTAAAACTTTGGATTTGAGCTTTGAACGGTTGAGGTATTTGAACATGAGTTTTTTAAAGGTTTGGAGTGAATACATACGTGGCTTGACCATGTTAGCTTCTTTTTTCTCTTCTTTTTTTTTCTTAAGTACTCTTTCAAATATCAATTTGTTTAATGAAGCGGGGTTTGCTGATAGATTTACTTGTAAACTGCTTTGGTAAGGTTTTAAGAATAATGTTGGATCTTCATCTTCAGAATGCTCATCTTCAGAAATATCTGAATGGTCTTCAAGATCTTTTGATGTAAGATCTGTTTGCACAACCGCTTCTTCAATTTTGGGTTTTTCTTTTAGCTTTTCAATTTCTTTATTAGCTAGTTCGAGTTTGTTAAATAACTGGGATATTAGGACTTGCTTTTCATTAATGAGATTATCGATTTTTTCATTAAGTCTATGCTCTTGCTTCATCATTTTTAGTCCTAAAGAAAGAGTTGTTTCTTCTTGTTCCTTTGTTTTAACCCAATTCTCAACTGAATAAAGCTGCTTGCTCATTGAAATAAAGGATGCTGGAATGATGTTTGGAATATTTTCCCAGTCTGCAGAATTGTATTCAGCCATTTAATACTATATAAGACTTTATATTCTTCACTTATCCTTAGCCAACTTCTAATTCATTCTATTTCCACAAACAAAAATAATTAATATAAATCTAAATGATATTTTAAACTTAGTAAATACTTTTAGCATTTGGTCTTTTATACCTTCCTCCATTCGCTTTAATTTTCATAAGCAAATCATCAGTTTCTAGGTTAACTTTTCTCCGAGGACTTGTTTGAAAACGTGTAATACTTTTCTGTCTTACTGGAGTCTTTTTTTTTTCTGGGCTATACGGAATTACAATTTTAATCGGCGATGTTTTATGTAGACGATCAATAACTTCTTTAATACATCTAGAGCTTTTTGTGCTAGTCAAAGATTTTTCACGTGGTTTTTCCACATGTTTACAAGTTGGGGAACATGAAGCAGTTAACCTTTTCATGATCTCTTGATTTAAAGGACGTTTTGGATGTTTTGAGTCACGGATTTTTTGTAGGATTTGGACTTCTTGTTCTTCTATAGTTTTTTTCAAGTTCTCACGAGAAGAAGCTTGCCCACGTTTATCCCATGCTAACCGATTAACAACTTGCATGGTTTTGTTTAGTGGCCATTTAACAGATTCTTTAACAGCTTCTTTTTCCTTTTTGAAGTTCTCAATTAATTCGTAGTTTCGGTATCTACGCTGTGTATCTTGTATGAGTCTAGTAAGTAAATCACTTTCACAGGTTTTACTCAATCTAGCTTGACTGAGAAACGAATTCTCATACTCAAGCTCAAGCTGTAATCTGTAATCGTTAACTTTTTTCGAAGCATATGATCTTCGATTTGTATCTTGTACTAAGCGATCAAATACAGAAGCAGATGAAGACTTAGAGCAAAGAAACTGCTGAGTAGTATCGTGGTGGTCAATAGCAGAAAGGTCTTGTACAGCAGCTTTATCAGGGAATAATCCCATTGATCCTCTAATATCTAAGTTGTGGTTTAGTAAAAAAGCGAAATTGGATTTTGTTACATCTTCTTCAATCGTATATGAGTCATCCATACTTATTTTTATAAGACATAATGCATAAAGGTAGATTATCGATAAGCCTTCTTTTAGGATTTTGAATTTTAGTGGAGTTTATTGAATTTATTAGGAAAATATTAAAAGTTTAGAGAATAAGGTTTTATGTGGATATAAGAAAGAGTATATTATGATATTGCTTGAATTATTATTATTGGGTAAAGATTTTGAATAGGATTTTAATTTTACATTGATTTAGGTCGTTTTGTGTATAGTGATATGAATATAATATTTAAAGTAAATTTAAGGATTTTTGTTACTTGGGTTATTATTTTAAAATCTTAAAGATTTTTTGATTGAATATGCTAATTTCTATTTCGGTATAAAGTTTTGAAGTATGCTAATATTTTTTCTGATTTTATAAGAAACTTTGAAGAGGGATGAACATTTTGTTTTTTTGGGGAAACTTTTCACAGAAAGTAAGAGGATAAGTTTAAAAAAAGCATATACTCCATAAAATATAGCCAGCCCAGAATCTATTATTCATCATAAAATAAACTAAATCAGTAAATACATTTAGAACCTAATAATCACATATTCGCAAAAATCATTATGTCTTCTGCATTAAAAACTCATAATTTCCTTTAAAAATCACAATCCAAATCTTTTCTCTAATATTTACCTTGAAATTCAATATAAAAACCTAATCAGCGCTAACACCTTAAATCCAAAACTTTCTAATCTAACATAAATTATCTTAATCAAAACATCACAACTTCTTCAAATTTTACATATTCAAACTCACACGATTACTTTTTGACACACAAACTTGTCTCTTAGACATCCTATTCGAATTCCTACTTAAACTTGTAGACACATTCCTTTCAGGTTCAGGTGATAATGAAGATCTAGCAAAGCTCGAACTTTTACTTGGGGGATTGTTTTTATTTTCACTAATCCTCAAAGTAATATTCCCAACTAATTTTTCTGAAGCTTTCAACAACTCATTTCTCTGTTTATTTTTTTTCTCAGCTGAGTCCATCGATCTCATCATTGTTTTTAAAGTTTCTTGATGTATAACAGCTAATTGTTGAAAATCAAAAAGCATCCCATCTAAAATTCTCCTATATGTTATTTCTTTAATTTCATTAGATTCAAGTAAAGGGAGAATTTCAACTTTATCAACTTTTCCTTCAAGTTTTGCTGAAATTGAAGTTACTTTATTGAAAAGTACTGAAAAGTCTTTACTAGTGTTTTTATGAGAAATTTTGCAACAGCCTTCGTTTTGTAATGCGATTAATGAGGATTTGTAGTCTTCTTCGAATTGCTCAAGGGAGATTAGGCGGGAATTTAAATCGGGGAAAATTTTTTGTAGGTTTTCTTGAGTGACGTAAGAGTCAAAAAGTGTATTTAGGTATCTGATATCTTCTTTTGAGCTTTTTGTTAATAATATTTCGTCCATTCTTGCAACGATTGCTTCAAATTCTCTGATGCTTTTTTGGGCTGATGAAGCTACTCCAATAAGTTCTTCAAGCTTAGGTTCTATGTTACTTTTCATTCCTAGCAAGTCTTCAAAGCTAGGTTTTGAATTTAAATCATTGCTAAGGTAGCTTATTTCTTTCATCCATGGTTTTGTAGCAATAAGTGAAGAAATTTCAGAAATTCTTCTTATCATAATCTCATTATCATAAGAGACTTTTTTTTTCACAGCTTCAATACGATGCTCAAGACCTAAGAATTTTTCCTCAACATCTGCTATTCTAGACTGTAACAACAAAGATGCCTGGTCAATAGCAATTTGTACTTCTTCTTTGATTTTAGTTCTATACGAGTTTAGTAACGGAACTGTTGCTAAAGTTTTAAATATTTTTTCCATGAAATTCATCGGCAACTCTAAAGATTGTGGAAAGTGCGATAAAAGTTCAGAAAACTCAGAAATAGCTGGATCGTCAGGGTCTTTGATATAGAATTTGTTAGAAAACATCTCAGTAAGCTGGGAAATTTTTCTGGATTCCATTATATTTTAAAAATACCAAATAAAAAAAGATTAAGGTTTAATATAATCTTTTAGAGAAACTTTGCTAATGATATAGGATTTTTTTGAAAAGCTCATATAAATTATTACCTTCTCTTATGCTATTATAAATTTAAGAATTATATGCTTAAATTAGTTGATTTTTTTATATTAAATTCGCACATATTTTGTAAATGCTTTAAAATTTCAATAAAACAGAAAAAATATATCCCGACTTACTACATAAATCCTTTATAAAAACTCAGAGTTCTCCACAAAATTTTAGGGTTAATAAAATAACAAATAAAAAAATTAAACCAATAATCAAAACAAAAAAAAACTCACCTCAATAAAAATTTCCACTTAACCTTCTGTTTTAAATAATTCCTATAATCTTTTAATATTTATCTAGCATAAGGCTTAGAAGCTACAAAGTGCACAGGATTATACATCTGTCCACACACTTTCTTAGTAAAATGATCAGGACGTTTCGAGTTTCCAAATACCATTCTTGGTGTACGGTCCTTTGTGTAAGCAGTTGGTTCATAAGTACCAGGCCCAGGTGCATTTCTATTTAAAGGAGGTTCTCTTGGAGCTCTACTAAACGAAGATCCTTTTCCTTGAGAAAATTCAGACTAAATATTTTGTTACCACAACATCTTCATTGATCTTATTCGTTGAATACATGCTTTTATGAATAATTCTTTCAGTAGATCTAGCAGTTGATAGCTGTACAGAAGACCTAGCTGTATAGCTTTTGAAATAATCATCATTGATTATCATGCTTGATGGTTTACTTTCTCTTTTCTTCTTAAGTTTATTTTTCCATACCTCATCTATTAGCATGGAACACAGCAGTTGAATCTGGTTCTTTGAAGGAGGCACAGCTGTTTGGATTGCCTTCAGGGTTTCTTGGATTATATCCATTGTCCCTGATTCTTCAAGCTTGTCCATAACTTCTTGCAGACTTCTAAGTTTCATAGACTCGGTATAGAGTTTTTCGTCCTGAATGATTTTTACCATTTAATGTATTTTATCACTGATTAATCTTATATGATATAGTACTAATGAAGCTTTTAAGTTTAAGATAGATAATTTTATGACTTTATGGAAATAGGTCTTTTAGATATAAGTAGTTAATAAGGAATGTAGGGTGAAGGGTGAGTAAAATAATTTTTTAAGTGATTTTTGGTAATTTTTAGTAATTCTAGCCTTCAACTTTTAGTGCACTTTTCAATGAATATCTGTTATGAATGGCAATTATTAGAGGTCCTGGGGCAGAGACAAAATATATCAAAAATCAGTATTTATAACATTTTTATATACCTAAGATTTTATAATCAATGAATTGTTATGTATATACACTAAGACCAAAATGAGATTCCTTAAGCTAAAGAATATAGCTCTAATAACTGCATAAGTAGCAAATCACTTTAAAAGCTTAAGATAAAAACAACAAATATATAAAAAATTGCAAAAAACTAAATAGGCTATATATAAAAGCAATTGACCTCAAATTCTTCAGTCTCATGATAAATAATCCAAGTAAACACTCACTAATTAAAAAATATCCCTACATAAAAAATATAAATTTCTTCAAATCTTTTCACATCATTACAATAATCTTATCATATCTTAAACCAAAAACCCTAGTCCTAAATTTTCATATTTAATATCCCTAGCTAATCCGATTTCACATAAACCTTGTTAAAATTTTTTATAATATTTCCTTAATCAGTTATGAGCTATAGGTCTTACAACAATAAAACTCTCATTCAAAACTGGTATGAAGACCGTATGGCTCCAGCTCAAGTGAGCCAGCTATACCCAAGTGAAATGGTCATAAGAGAAAAAGAAGAATCAATTTCCTGTTTAACTTCAGCTGGTGTACCAAAAGCACTAAACACCTTAAAAAGACAGCAAAAATGGAACACAGCAGGAGTGATTCCTGATGATGGGTTTAGAGAAATGTATACAGTAAACAAAACTGAAATCCTTGATCCACAAAAAACCAAAGAAGAAGTATCAAAAGCACCTTTACTTTATGATTCTATGGGAAAAACTCAATCTATTATTCAGAAAAATAATATAGCATCATTAATACATGTTGAGTAATTTATATATAGTCGTGATACTACAGGTCCAAAAAGTGGTTTTGGGTCTTTATTACCAAAACATCCTGATACATGGGAAAAAAGATACTTTGAGACTACTTATAATAAAATACATGGGGAACCTGGACCAAAAGCAAAGTCTGTAACTGTAGAGCATAAAAATTTCATCACGACAAATCAGATGTTTTATAATACTGGTAAAGAACTTATTACTAACTCTGCTGGGAAATCTTATAAACCTGGATTTCTTGATAGTTTGAAAGATAAATCTGAACTTCTTTGTGCTGAAAAACTTAGGACTAGTGAAGACCCACAACATAATACGTTAATTCAAAGGACTTGGCTTCCTACTCAAGATCCTGGTGTTAAAGCGAGAATGACAGGGATTGCAATTGAAATGCCTAAAGTGGATAATGAAAACTCTTTACCTCTTGGAATTGGAGAATATTTTAATAAAGAAAAAAAACATGAACCTGGAGCTTATAGAAAAGTTAGGACTGATGTTACTATGTCACCTGTTGAACATGTACGTATGGCTTTAAGGTAGAATAATTTTATGATGTTGATGAGGATTTTAAGTAGAAGTTTCGAGTTTATGAATTAGGATGTGGGGGGTGAAGTTTAGATTTAAAAGGCTGACAAGTTATGTGAAAATAAAGGATTTATGATAGGATTGAATTGGGTTTTTAGGTTCTAGGCTGACTTTGATAATAGAGTGAAGGGAATAAATTATCTAAAATTCTGATTTAGCAATAAGGGTTTATAGGTTTTAATGATAAAAAGACATATTTACCTTTCTTCTTCAAAATCGATAAAATAATTAATTGTATTTTAATAGGTAACATAAATATATATACCAATAATTTAGAAGTTTAAGCCTATCAATTCAAAAAAAATCATATCCTAACATCATCGAATTAAAAAAAAATTCTCGTACATAAAATAGTATATACACTTTAACCCAAAAACTTTCAATTCTAAGATTTTTTCATCCCATAATAACCCAGCTTAAACATAATCCTCCTCAATATAATAAAAACCACCTAATCTATTGCTTTACCTACTTCTATCTTAATTATCACAAAACTGATAAATCTTTGTATATTCAAGTTTAGGAAAAAAAATAACCTTCCTAATACAAAAAATATGCATTCTGTTCATCATGGCACCATAAGCAAAAATGAATATCATATAAATCCATATCATAAATCAAATTCTTCACACAACTCTCTAATAAATCCTTAATGTAAAAAAATCTCTTTATTTCAAATATCAAATTCAAAAAATCCACCTCTTAAGCTATTCTTCAATCCCCATCCCCATCCTAATTCTACTCCCAACACCCAAACTAAAACCCTGCATAAATCCTTATAATCCGAAACCTTTCTCTGCAATTCTCCAAATAATTTCAAGAATTTTATTGCAAAATATCTTAATCCTATCTTCTTCCTTCTTTCCTCTCCCCAAGTCCAAAAACATAAAGTCCCTAAAAATTCAATCATCCAAAAGAGCATACATAACAAACTATATATCCACACATAAAATTCTTAACTCTTTTAATCCTTCAGATATCATAAAATAGCTTATTTCCTATATCCCAGCTTTCTTCACCATTCATCAAAAAGGCGAAAATTTTCCATATGCATATACAACTATTTATTTATCTTTTGGACCAAGGCTGATTTGTTTTTTTATCAGATTCTCCAAGCTCTGGGGTTTATAAAAGTTCATATTTTCTTAGTTTATAATTTTTATTCTAGAATAATATGAGTGAAACTAGTTCAGATATCGAAAACCCAAAGAAAAGGGGACACTGGTCAAAAGAAGAACATACTCGGTTTGTACAGGGGATTCAAATGTATGGAAAAGACTGGAAGAAAGTTGTTGAATGTGTTGGCACACGGTCGAGTAATCAAATTCGTTCGCATGCACAGAAGTATTTTTTAAAACTTGAAAAAAAAAATAAGCTCTCCAGTACTAAGACAAATTTATCTGGAGAAGCGTATTTAATGTATCTTCAGACCTTAAGCTATAACGCTTATTTAAAGTTTATGATGGAGATTCAGCGAATGTACTCTGTACCAAGGACAATTGAAATAGTGAAACCAGTAAAAATAATCAGTGGAGATGAAATTTATCCCGAAGACCAGACGAAAAAGCATGTAAAGGTTGCTTAAATAAAATTGACTATATTGTATAAATATCAATTCTAAAAGTTGATATGTTATAAGTTATCCAAAATAATTATGCTCCATTGATTAAAACTTTTAACTATGATTACAACTTAACTTAAGATTTTATATAGTTAGAGATTTAGTTTAAATATACCCTGAGCAATAAAAAATTAAGCCTTAAGCAGTCCAAATATTTTTTTTCCTATGAAATCATTAAAAAAAGCTAAATAACTCAGGGTTTTTTTTTTAAAATATTGAACCTAGTAAAAACGTAAATGTTAACTTGAGTTTTACATAAAAGACTGTAGGAAATTATATAATTTATATTTGACTGTATCAAGACTTAAAAAGTTAAAATCCATATTATGAAAGAAAAAAAAAGGATTGTTTGCATATTTATCAATACAGATATTTTATACAAGTTAAAACACTTATGAAAACTTCTATCAAAAACTCTTCATATAAATATTAAACTCATAAATTTATCATAGTAAATCTATAAAACATAAACCCTCTCTAACTTTTAGAATTTATAAATATAATAAAATTGTCATTTTTTTCAAAGATTTATACCAATATAAGCATTGAGTCTACAATGACTGGAAACATATAAAAAAATTGATTGTATGTATTGTATATGCTTAAAAGTATAAATATTCTATCAAAATGAAATTCTGAAGTATTATCAAAGGTCATAAAACTAAGTTAAAAAAATTATGTTTTAGTATTGTCTAAGGGTAATGATTTGGGGTATTAAAGAAAAAATCCTCAGAAGTCTTATCGGAATAAAAAAAAATTTACCCAAATTTTTTATTAGATATATCAGAATGATTTTTACAAGTTATGATTTATATTTGGAAATGAAATTTTTAATAGATATTTGAAATCTTTCTGATCATTTGAAAATGACTGTTGTGTATAGCTTAATATAGTTTTTCTTATTAGAAATTAGGCTTATATGTTTAGGATTTGATACTGACGCTTTTATGCTAAAAATAAGTATTTGTATAATTTAACTGAATGAGACTATTGTAAATTAAAAGTCTTATTAATGAATTACTGTTTTTATGCTAAAGTTAACTATTTCCTAAATCCTGAATTTTTTCAAACTCTACCCGATCTTGGCATTGCTCAATAAATTGATTGATTATTTCATCTGCACGCCTGAATATTGCACTTTCTATCGAAATTCCAGTGTTGGAATAGTTTTGCTTATTCTTCCCAAATCTTAAACAACGATAAGTCCAACCTATGAGAATTCCAATAACTTCTGATTTGATTTGTTCTAAGTCAATATGAGTGAAATTTAAAATTCTTGCATCTAAAAGATCATTCGGAATAATATGGCTACTACTTGCTATAAGCTCAGCAAACATCAATCTTAAACTTTTCTTATTAACTAGTTTTTCAAAAATAGGCTTATCATATTCATTATTCAAATATGATAATTGCGTCAAATATTCCTAAGCTTCAAGATACTCTCCATTAAATACTATCTCAGCACATATGAGTAATTCTCTTTTGCCTGGCAATACAGGACCACCTATCAACACTCCTATTAATCCATTTTTAGAAATTATAGGAGACCCTGACATACCGAAATAGCTGAGCATGTAAATTGAATAAGTTCATTATGAGCTATTACTGAACCATACGATTTTATTGGTTTATTTCCATTCAAAAATATTTCACTTAGTTTAGTATATGCTAAGGATTCATCATCTGTATATGGATAAAAGTTCAATGTAGAATTTCTTGGCATCGATGGGACACCGATTACACAGCAATTTTCTATCTCAATACAGTTAGCACGAGGTATTTCTATTAATCTTAAATTCTTAGTTGATATTATGGCTAAAATGCACAAATCTCCAGGAAGAATGTATTTGTTGCCTTCAGAAGAAAGTAAATCATTGGGAAATTCTTTGCATAAGTTTTTAAAAGGTATCAGATTAATACTTGTATTGCAATTGAATGATCTAGCTTTAAATTCACTAAGCTTAAAATTTTTTGAAATTGGATTTATAACTGTATGTGCAGCAGTAAATGCAAAACCTACAATGAATTTATTCCCTGCCTTTCCAAATCCTTTTAAAGTATCTTAAGTGTTATATAAAATTTCGATTGGAAACTCACATACTTTATAAACAAATGCTGTACCTCCAAGTTCATGATCGAACACTGAAAGTTTTTTTTTCTTGTAATATAAATAAGCCTAAACTGTTTTGAGACAGGATTAATGACTGTATGCGCAGCAGTAAGAGCAAAACCAATAATAAAATCTTTTTCTTGCCATTCTAGACCCTTCTAAAGTATTTTGAGTCCTGTATATAATTTCAATTGGAGGTTCACATAATTTATAAACAAATACTGTCCCTCCAAGCTCATGATAAAATACTGAAAAGTTTTTTTTATCATAAACTTTTGTCTTTGGGTTTACTGCTACTCCTAACATAGGATTAAAGGTAATGACAACTTCTCCTATAAAGTAAGGGTCCATTTGATATAATAAAAGATCCCCCATATTTAATATAATTGTTTAATATTTATACGTAAAGCATTATAGCTTAGCAAAACTATGAGGTTTTATAATCTTTAAAAATCATTTTCACTTTAAATTAATTTTTCGTAAAATAATAATATGATGACTAAAGTTTAACTTTTTTTCTCTAAAAGCTTTCATTTTTTACTTTTGGCATTAAAAGTTTAGTTTTATTTAAAGAGATTAATTTATTAGCTTATCCAAATTATAAAAACGAATAAATTAAATACAAATCCAAAATTATCAGATAAATTTATGATTACAGTAGTAGGTTAGGTAAACTATTTAAGCTTGTTGAATCCAGAAATTTATCAATTCAAGGCGATTTTTTGTTGTCCTAGAGCCTTACTAATAAATCAATAATCTTTTAATACTAAATTCATTATATTTACTTAAAATTCTATATAAAAAATACTGTTTAACCTAATAAATTTATCATATATGTAAAATAGGCTAATATATTATCAAAAATTCATCATCTAAATATATAAACATTAGGATAATCACACCTTAAATCTCAAAAAAAACTTAATCATCCTTATCTCCTCTCTAAAAATCATCTTATTTCCTAAATCTTTACCTTTTTTTTATATATAATCCAAGTTTTTATTGAATATAATATTTATTCAAGCACAAAAATTTTTTATTCGTCTTTTTCAAATCCTATGAAACTTAAAATATGACTATTCTAAACCAAAACATAATCGAAAACTAATATAAATCTATCAACATCAGGCCAATAAAAATCACTTTACGATTCAAAAAATTTATCCAAGAAAAATATAAATGGGAAATTGTTTTACATCTAAAAACCTTTATCCTGAAGCTGATAATATGAAAAAGCCGATTGTTTGGACTAAAAACCAAGTGACAGTTTGCACTTTTTCAGGTCCTCAGAACTATTTTGAAAACATTCACTTAGAAGAAAATTTAACTTTTTCAGATCCTGAGTTTTGTCCCCATAATAAGAGCCTTGTCTCAGTAAGTATATCAAGAGAAAATAGTATGGTTTAATAAAGATATTGTTAGGACTAAGTGAAATATATGTTATTAGGTTTTTTTTGTTTGTTGATGAAATGATAAGAATAGTATATTTGTTAGGTATGACGATTTTCTAAGCAGATAGAGGATGATAAGAAGTTTTTTATATGCATGGAGTAAAAATTGTATGAGGTTTTGTATATGGTAATTGTAAAGTATAGGTTGATTAGGTTTATAGTTAGGATTCTAATCAAATTATATGTTTTATAGGGATTAATAATAAAATTTATTGTAATTAAAACATCCTGATTAGATTAGAATCTGTGTGTTATAAGAAAAGTACTTTTATGATAATTTAAAGGTAGAATTGTATTAGTATTTGTTTGATAAGACAATTATAATATTTAAGGCTTGGATGACTAACAAAGAATGAGAGGTTTTATATAAAATATAAGTGAATTTCTTAATTTAAACTAAAACATTATCTTTAAATTGTATAAAATACTACAATATAATTATAATCAGCAATGATAAAATAAACAAATATCCTTAAGCTTTTAAAACATCAAAACTTCTAATATGTTTTTGTTGATTTATTTCTAGCTTTAAAATATAAACTTTTCAATTAAATCTAAACATATACATAAAATATTATTATTTCACATATAAATTCCTCATAAATATTAAAGCTTTAACCTATATCTTAAATATCTAAGTATCATATTTCATTTATACTTTGTTATTTAATACCTTATCTACACTTAAATTTTATATATAACAATCCTTCAAAATCCATTATTTCATATTAATATCACAACCAAAGGATTACTAAAGTCTTCTTATCTTTATCATAAATAATTTCACTTTTCAAATCCTAATCTTTTATATTATCTACAATTCTTATATCTAATCTAAAAATTACTATAACCGCAGTAAAATTCATAACAACAAAAAATTCTTATGCAAAAGTCAATAGGAATTTTAATTAAAATCTTTTACTAATACAAATGAAAAACTCTAACGAAAAGTCAAAGCTATCTAAAGATTCCCTACTAGAATCTAGTGAATTAAACCTAGAAATAGCAGATGGGCTTTTCTTAAGCGACTTGTTAAGAATTGAATTCGACATTGAGCTTCGTTTAGAACTAGTCTTGAAATATTTAAAGTAATTCCTATTCAGAGCCGTACTTCCATCTGAGTACTCAATTATTTTCATATTAAAAACTCCTATTCAAGACAACACAATAGTGATTTTACCCGATTGGAGTGTTTTATTAGCAACACCAAATATAAGAGTTGCATTAAACACATCATCCGATGGTTTTTTCTCATTTTATCATGACTCTCAAGGACCAAAGTCTTATATAGTCTTATCATTTCTAACAAAACTCATCTCAGTAAACGATATGAACCTTTTACCCCCTGCTCTTAAACAAGTTTCTGATTCTTTGAGCATTGCAAGAATAAAATCTGATATAGCTGGGTATTTATACTCAGTAAGTAAATTTACAGCTAAAAATCTATTAATGAAATACTCAGAAGCTAAAGATTTATTATGTCCAGAGATTATATCCCCAGAAAGCTCAATATCAAGCACTGAAAACTTACCCCCAATGGCGAAAAGGATTATCGGAGTCAAGCTTTTTGAAGGTGAAAACTTAGAAAAAAAACCTAATAATGAGGATATTGATGAGTTTACATCTTTTGAATACTCGTTATCTGAAGAAACATCACAAAAATTTACTATCACTATTACAAACACAGAGAAAATTATAAATAAAGAAACTAAAGAACTTGAACTTACTGGGCAAAAATCTTTAAGACAATCATGTTTAAGTTTCGGCAGTGGTATTGAATCACCCAGATTCACATCTTTAGAAAGTAGTCAAAGTTTTATTACACCTTTAGCATCGCCACGGCTCTTCGACTACCCTTCAAATGAAATGAGTCTTATTGTAAAATTCCATGAAATGCAAGAATATGCTCTAAACAGCTGTGAATCTGAAAAGTTAAGCTATAAAACTTCATGTAGTGAAACACCAGTGAAAAAAGATGAAAGTCTCAACTGTTACAAATGCGAAATCTGCACAGCTTTTTAGCTGATGCTATGAATAATTTTAATAAAATCATATAATAGGAAATTATAATGCACAATAAATTGGTACATGGAAGTGTACTATTAGTATTTGTATTATACACAACCTATTGGTTGATTATAAACAAATCAAGTTCTAAACTCCACAAGATTATAACGATAACTCTAATACTTAAAGTGTTTTTTACAGCATTTGTCTTTATAGAAGAGTTTTTTGATATACTTGAAATTAGTGTGCTGAGGGTAATTTTTAGTCATTTATACCCGAGTTGCCTTTATTATGTGTTTATGCAATTAGGACAAGGATGGCTTTTATCTTTACCTTCATCATTTTGGCTTAATTGTATATGTATCTGCCTTGTAAATCTCTCTTTATTAGGATATGTTTTTGATACTTATACATTTGGGCCTATAGTTGTGGTTTCTGAAGGCCTTGTGTTTTTGTTTATAGTAAAAAAAACTTTAGAAGCACTTGAAAAACTTTATATTTATCAGAGGAATAATTCAGAACTTATGAGGTTTATTAGAAAATACTCGGTTTTTTTAATGATGATTTATTTGTTTTTTGTTGGAGAAATGGTCAGAGTATGCTTGATAGGTGTTTATAATAGGTTTCGTGTAGAAAAAGAATCATTGTTTTGGATTATACTCACTGCTGTTTATTCGTTTGTCACAAGTATTAGTGTTATTATTATATTTTCACAGTTTAGGAAGTGTGAGAAAATATTTTTGTATAAAAAAATTCGGGTGTTACAAGCGATTACTGATAGATGTAATATTGAAGTACAAGATTATGCGCTTATTGAAATGCCAGGATTGAATAGGATGTTTTTTGTTGGTTCAAAGATGTAGGGGTTTTTTATGATTAGTTGTTTATTTATGAAGTAATATGCATAGAATATGATAATGTGTTAAAATTGTATTAAGGGTAGATTGGTTTATATGAGGAATAAGAGAAGGGTTTTGGAATGAAAAGTGCTGATGGAAAAGAGAATTTTAGAAATGGATCTCCAAAATACAAATAATATAATAAAAATATCTTATATCATCATTCTATCCTAACAAAACATAAAATCTTAAACATTTTATCTAACCCTAGCATCAAATTCCAAAAAATCATATAAAACTTCAAAATCTATAGCAAAACAACAACATATCTGCATATAAAATCCTAAATTTTATACATAAAATTCTTCAAAACTCTAAAAAAAAACTCAGAAATCCTTTATTCGAATACTAAGTTATCCTATCTAAACCTTAGTTTTTTTCTGTCTTCTTGCTTCCTGTTGGTCCTTCAAATTCTTTTCTCTCTCAGCATTAGCCTTAGCCTTAAAGATAGCATCACTAAGAACAGTCTTATTCTTATACATATTACCTTTTGAACCAACATAAAAGTCATGATAAAGAGTCTTGTCAATTTTCTTAGAAGCTCTATATTTCCTCAATAATCTTCTTAAAACTCTTTGTCTTCTCATCCATAAAATTTTCTCAGGCATTCTAGCTTCACGGGTACCTTTTCTCTTTCCCATTCCTGTATGTCTTCCTTTTTGAACTGATTCTTTATGAAGCCTAGCTCTTGAACGTGAATGAATTGCCTGTGGAGTTTTGACAATAAACCCATCTTTGACAAGCTTTCTCACGTTTTGTCTAGAGTTAGCTAATGATATTTCTTGGACTTCATTGGGATCCATCCACACTCGCCTCTTGCCACATTTGAGTACACTTGCAGCAAGACGCTTTTGCAGCCGCAAAGTCACCATTTATCAGAGACATTAGAGTATTTGTACTTTGAGATAAGAATTTAGAATTTTGTTAGACAATTAAGACTTGAGATTAGGATTTGTAGGAGAGATTATAAATTATTTGCATTTATAAATGATTAAAGATAGGAAATGGATTTGAATGAGGATTTTATAATAAGAATAGGATATGAAATGGGTGTTGATGAGAAATAGTTGAAAAAATGCTGGGTGTGGGTTTAGGGTAATTTGAAAGAGGTTAAAGATTTTAATTTCTTGAGTTTGATATAATTTGATATTAAAGGTTTATATTCTGTTTATGAATTTTATATTAGATGAAAGGGATATTGATTAAGATAACTGATTTTTTTTTATATAAGAATATTTACAAATTGTTTGTTTTCTTATAAAATTGAAATGATTTTAAATTCATTTATACTATTAAAACTGTAGTAATACTTGTATAAATACCTTATGTCATGAATATTAGTACAATATGAGCATAACTCAAGTAAAAGCTTTTTAGATTATCTGATATCTCAAAGCATTGATATATTTTCTTATAAACCTCATCAAATCTATATTCCTAATAGAATCACATTATTATCCTTAGCCCAAACCAAGAAAATCCTCCTGTTCCCTCTCTTTCAATATTTTTCCAATTTCATCATTCTAAAACATTATTTACATATTCC
The DNA here is from genome assembly GCA_001970955.1 of Stentor coeruleus. Classification (NCBI taxonomy): domain Eukaryota; phylum Ciliophora; class Heterotrichea; order Heterotrichida; family Stentoridae; genus Stentor; species Stentor coeruleus. Next base: position 37,710 of record MPUH01000265.1, on the reverse strand, counting down.
ACTACAAATTATCTACCCACCTAAAAGCAAATATGGTACAGAAAATGGTCTGAATCAGTCTACTATCATCATAAATCTACAATAAAAACCCATAACATAAGCTTTAAATCAAAAACTCCTCATCAAAAAATGCCCTTCAACACATAATAAAAAACTAAACTTCCTATTTAAACCCACAGCCTCATAACTGCAATCATTATTTACCCTCCATATATTATTTCTTATATAAACTCCTAAAACATCAATTTTTCCAAACCTAAACCACTCCAATCATCACCAAAAAAGCGTATTATTCTTGCAGTTTTCATATAAAATACAATTTTTCTAGTCAGTGACAGGAAGCATTTCAATAAAAACTTGATGTCCAACCAAAGCCTGTCATGCATAATTAGAGTTAATTTAAAATACACTACAAGAGCATGCTTTAGATGACATGGGATCAATTTCTTGATGTAAACTGTTTCTACTGGACCCTATTGTGTGCATCGAAGCTTCAGAACACCCTGACGAGCTTGTAGATGAGCTTGTTGACTCCATAGAGAGCATACTCGACTTTAAGCAAGGGGTGTTATCTATAGTTAAAATGCTTTGACTGAAGGAGGAATGGCAGCAACTCAGTCTTGAAGCGCACTTGCCACTTTGTTGCATATTTATATTATAACAGAGATCTTGGATATAAGACTATCAGTTTTTATATTCAATGCTTAGAAATACAGAAAAAAATAAGAGTGAGAAATTTTAGTTTTTATTTAGACTTTAAACTTAAATAGATGGATTTGATAGGCTTTGTGGGTATTAGCTATGGCTTGATGCTTTTTGGAAAAGATTTTATTATAGGGAAAATTATGAGGTATTATTAAGGTGAGTGAATAGATTTTATGAGGTGGTAGGTTTATAACTAGGAAATTTTTAAAGCTGGACAATTTGTGAGGATTAAAGCTTTTTTTTGGTTAAGATGATTGGAGAAGCAGGGATTTATGCTTATTGAAGTTATGGTGTAGGTAGGAATGTTGGTTTTAAGTTTTTATTTTGGAAGTTTGAGTGAATGGTAAATTTTTTATATATAAATGCGATTAAAATGGTTCTTACGCTTTTTTCAATGCCAGTTTTTATATTTGTATTTTGTTATTGTTATTGAAAACACAAAGAAATTTCTAGGATATTTTTAATTTAATATATTATAATTATTATCAATTGCATTCATCATAATTTGTATATTATTACTTTTAAAATTATATAAAAATAAATTGTAATTTTTTTTTGAACTTTTAGTACGATACGATTAAAATAATGAAGAATAAGGATTAGAAATTCGTCTTTAAAAGTCACATAACCAGCGACAACGAGTGGTTTAAAATACTGAATCTGCCCAAAGAAAGAGATCGTAGGACAAACAAACCTCGATCGGACAAGGTTTAAACCATGCCATTTTAACTATCACCCATTTTAAAAATTCGTCTTTTTTACTTAAATAATTTTATATAAATGCATTTTGCCGAGAATAGTCAGATTTTGAAATAAAACTAGCAAATATTTCATTTTTTCATAAAGTCTATCTAATATACATATAAAATATTGACTTTATGCAAGATTATTTTACATATTTTATCAAACCACCATAATTCCATATCTCCAATATCAACATAATAATCTTTTCTTATTACAAGTTCACAATAACACAAATAATATTTTCTTTTAATCAACCAATTATTCTTCCAAACTGATATAAATCCTATCACAATCCTACACCTATCCCAATCCTCGATAAAAATCCAAAAAATCATATCTCATAATATTCTCTATCTTCATATCCCATATTCCATCACTTTCATCATCCAAAAACCAAAAACAAAATCATCAGCCAATCCTTATATTCATATCCACAAACATTTCATCTCCCTTTTTCTGATTTCATCCTAAAAATCTCTATTCCACATCTCTAAATCCATCCTTATATCTAAAAACGCTTTTTTCATCATCTTGATCATCTCTATCATTTCCATAATTTCCATAATTTCTACATCCAACCTTAAACTCAACCCCAATTTCAACCAAATCTTCATAACTACCAAATCATCCTTCTCTTTCATTTCCAAACCTAAAAACCCCCCTTACCTTCTAAGTACTTCCACTTCAAACTCATGATAAAATTCTGATCTTCCAATAATCGTAATCCAAGCACTTCTTGTCGAAATGTAAATTTCGCGGGTTTTTTTTTTCGAAGCCTACCTTGAATATTTTTCCATATACAAAAAAGCACATCTAGATCCTCTGATTTCGAGTTTGACTCTAAAAGCCTTTTAAGTCTTTACCTATAAATGGTGTATAATTCTTAAAAGATTTCTAGAAATTTCTAACTTGTAAAAAAGGACTAAGACTAGTGGATAACTAATAATGTCAAGTGATACTTACGCGTTCAATGCTGATATCCAGCAGTTGATGTCTCTTATCATCAATACTTTCTATAGCAACAAAGAAGTATTTTTAAGAGAACTGATATCAAATGCTTCAGATGCTTTGGACAAAGTAAGATTTTTATCACTAACTGACCATGAGGTCCTTAAAGCTGACCCTGCTATGCAAATTAGAGTTGTCCCTGACAAAACCAATAATACCCTTACTGTTTATGATACTGGTATTGGGATGACTAGAGAAGAACTTGTTAAGAATCTTGGTACTATTGCCAAATCAGGTACTAAAGCTTTTATGGAAGCTCTTAGTTCAGGTGCTGATATTAGTATGATTGGTCAGTTTGGTGTTGGTTTCTATTCAGCTTTCTTAGTTTCTGATAAGGTTCAAGTTATCAGCAAACATAATGATGAACCAACTCAATACTTATGGGAAAGCACAGCCGGAGGGACTTTTACTGTAACAGCTGATGACAACCCTAACAGCGAAAAAATTCCTAGAGGGTCAAAAGTCATCCTTTACCTCAAAGATGACCAGCTCGAATTCCTTGAAGAGAAAAAACTCACTGACATCATCAAAAAACACTCACAATTTATCGGTTTCCCAATTGAACTTTATAAAGAAAAAACCACAGAAAAGGAAGTCAGTGAAAGTGATGATGAAGAAGAAGATAAAAAAGTTGAAGAAGTGACTGAAGAGGATGAAAAAAAGAAAAAAGATAAGAAAAAGAAGAAAGTTAAAGAAGTCACTCATGAATTCGAACAACTCAACAAAACTAAGCCTATTTGGATGCGTCAACCAGAAACTGTAAGTAAAGAGGACTATGTCGCTTTTTATAAATCCTTAACAAATGATTGGGAAGAGCATTTAGCCGTAAAACATTTCTCAGTTGAAGGGCAACTTGAATTCAAAGCTATTCTTTTCGTCCCTAAAAGAGCTCCTTTCGATATGTTTGAAACAAAGAAAAAACGTAACAACATCAAGTTATATGTTAGAAGAGTGTTTATCATGGACGATTGCGAAGATTTGATTCCTGAATTCTTGAGCTTTGTTAAAGGTGTTGTTGATAGTGAGGATTTACCTTTAAACATCAGTAGAGAAACCCTTCAACAAAACAAAATCCTAAAAGTTATAAAGAAGACTCTTGTTAAAAAGTGCTTAGAACTTTTCACTGAGATTTCAGAAAAAGATGAGGATTTCAAGAAATTCTACGAACAATTCTCCAAGAATCTTAAATTAGGTATTCATGAAGATACAACAAACAGAACTAAAATCGCTGATCTCCTTCGCTTCCATTCAACAAAGAGTGGAGAAGATATGGTATCTTTTAAAGAATATGTGACTAGAATGAAAGAAGGACAGAAAGACATTTACTACATCACTGGTGAATCTCGCGTTGCTGTATCTAATTCCCCCTTCTTGGAAGGCCTGAAGAAGAAAGGTTATGAAGTTCTGTTTATGGTTGATCCAATTGATGAATATGCCGTACAACAGCTTAAAGAATATGATGGTAAAAAACTTAAATCTTGTACTAAAGAAGGCTTGGACCTTGAAGATACTGAAGAAGAAAAGAAAAAACATGAGGAACTTAAAGCTCAATATGAAGGACTATGTAAACTTGTTAAAGATGTCCTCGGAGATAAAGTTGAAAAAGTTCAAGTCGGTACTAGAATTTCTGATTCACCTTGTGTACTTGTTACAGGTGAACATGGATGGACTGCTAATATGGAAAGAATCATGAAAGCTCAAGCTCTTAGAGATGCTTCAATGTCAAGTTATATGGTTTCTAAGAAAACTATGGAAATTAATCCTTCACATCCTATTGTTTCAGAACTTAAGAAAAAGAGTGATGCTGATAAATCAGATAAGACTGTTAAAGACTTGATTTGGTTATTATATGAAACTTCATTACTTACATCAGGCTTTTCTTTAGATGAACCTAATGTTTTTGCTAATAGAATTCATAGAATGATTAAATTAGGACTGAGCATTGATGATGAAGAAATGGAAGTTGAAGCACCTGCTGAAGATGTCCCACCACTTGAGAATGCTGAATCTTCACATATGGATGATGTTGACTAAGAAGTAATTTTTTTTTTACTAAGTTTGCTTTTTTTTTATATTTGTGATGTTTTTTTAATTTTTGGTTTGATGGAATTGAGATTTTTTTTTGATGATGAGGTTGTATGTGGTATAGGATGATTGAATGATGTGAAAGTTTATGGATGATAGTTTATTGGCAGATATGATGCAAATACTTAGGGTGTTGATATTATTGGGTATTGCTTATGAAGGCTATGTAATAAAGTTGATGGTTAATAGAAATATAATTAATTTAGATAGGGAGTTTAAGATTTGTGGTAATAGTTACTTGTATAAACAAATTACTAGCTTAGTTTTTTTGAGTTAGTATGGATTTATAAAAGAATTATCGTGGTGAATTTTTATAGCAGAGTGTTTTTAAAAGGTTTTTAGAAATTTAGAATGATATGATGCTAGAAATATTTAAGTATAAGAAAATAACTTAGATATATGCACAAGGTCTAGTCTTAAAAATTTAAATTTGTTCAAGTAGCCCAAGCTAAAACTTCAAAAATTTTTTTGAGAAAGATTATAATAAAAGCTGCATACAAATGCATCATCATAAATCTTTTATATCATACAAAACCTTCCTCAATCTCATAATCAAAATTAATTCAACTACTCATCAAATATAATATCAATATGCAATACATAAAACCAATAGAATATATTAAATAAATCTATCAAAGGGAATTTGCATAAACCTATTATTATTAGCCGTATACTTTCTTGGTCATAACTTTATAGAAATCGTCTACAGTAATTTCAGTCTTTTCACCTGCAACTCTTTTGATTGCTTCAAGTAATTCATCTTCAGTCATGCTTTCACCAAGTTCTCTAGCAACTCTTGTTAGATTTTTCACATCAATCACTCCACGGCCATCGTCAAAGAGATCGAAAATCCTTTCGATACCTTCTCTTGAATTTCTGTTTCCCAATTTGCCATTAATATGATGAAGGAAATCATCAAAAGTAATTGATCCACCCAGTTCTTCAATTCCACCCAGAAGTCTGAAAATAGTTTGGGACCTATCACTACCTAAACTTGCTAAAGCTGCATTAACTTCTTTAGGATCAATAGTTCCAGAGTTGTCTGAATCAAAAAGATCAAAAGCTTCTTTGATATCTTTGATTTCTTCTTCAGTTAAAGATAATGTACCATCAGGTCCTCTTTTATCTGGAGACTTTCCTCTTGATGATCCTCTCTCTTTACCTTTGAACTGAGCCTCTGAAAAATATTTGGTTTTTCTGCCTGACATTTATAAACCAACCATATTTTAAATTTTGGTTTAACTCTTGCAATGGAATTTATGTTTGTTTTGATTAGATATACAATATATTTGATAATAATGGTTTAGAAAAGGTTTGATATATTATCAAATTTGCATTGAATTAATTTAAAGGGTTTTTGGAGATGTTTAGTATAAAAATAGATTTAAGTTGTAATATTAGATAAGCTTATTGATAAAGATATAAAAATTAAAGGTTTATTAGAATGATTTGTAAATGTTTGTAGGAATGAAATTTTAAGATATTTCAATTGTAAAGAAAAAATATAGGAAAATGAGGATGAGTTATGAGTTAGGGAAAGTAATGGAAGGAAATAGGGTGAATTAGGATTTTTGCATATATTAAATTTGACATACTTTTATTGGTTTTTTTATGTGAAGTATATGAATGTATATACCTAAAATTCTTATTCTAAGATTAAAGTTTTGATGAAATATTTTAAGTTTGAATATGTGAGTATTAAATGATTTACTTAAATTATTCACTGGATTTAAATTTAACATTAAATAATAAACTACAATTAAATATTATCGACAGTCTAAATTTGATATATAAATACTGATCACAAACTAATCCCAACATTTTTTGCAAGTCAATCAACACCTTTTATACTTAAAATTTACATTATTTACATATATTCAATGCAAATACTATTTAAAATACCTCGCACTTATTCGCACAACTAACATTGACAGGTTCATGGAGTAGGGCAATTTTTTCCAGTTTATCTTCCAAGCCCACAATAAGTTCTTTCAGCTTAAAATTCTCAATCTGATGTATTTTCGCTTCTTCTTCCGACTTCTGCATTTTGTCCATCAAAAACTCAATTTTATCCTTGATATCCGTTAAATCATCCTTAGACAATTTAGTACCTGATTTCAACTCATCGAAATTTTCAGAAGAACTTGGGGTTTTTGTATTAAAAGAGTCTTTTAGCTCAGTTTCTCTTGTATCATGACCGTCAACAGTATCACCTATTTTCTTATGATGATGACTAAGGATTTTAAGATTTTTCTTACTAGAATTTATATACAATTCAGCTTCTTCTTTAAGTTCCTCTATACATTTTTTCACGTCTAAAGCTAATTCTTTAGGAGTTTTGACTTCACAATCTTCACAAGTATGGGCTATATGATGAGGGTTTAATGTAAGTTTTCGACTGTAATTATCTTTGATTTTAGATAAATGAGATTCTGCACTTGGGATGATGAATGATTCTTTTAGGTTGCTGATAGATTTTGAATTTTTGGTTAAAGTCTTTTGAGAATTTTGGTTTGAGTGAACTTTAGAGATTGATACTGCTGTGCCCCTTCGGGATAACCCACGTTGTGACTCCATTAATTATATGGGTTTAATAAGTAAGAAGATAATGAGTAATGGTTTAGATAATTATATGAGGATTTTTTTTTAGGTGATTATGATAAAAGGTTACTGATTAGTTATTGATTTGTAGGGAGGATAAGGATTAAATATAATTTTTTATTTTTGTGATTATTTTTGGTATAATATGATATATGACATAAAATAACTTATTAATTAATAGTGGGATAGAATAAAAGGATATTTGATTGGAGATATAAGGATCTTATAAAGAGTTTTTATGTAATGAGAAATAAGAGAATATTATTTTGAAGGAATATTATTTTGAAAGAAAAATAATTAAGTTAAGCTTTATATTAGATAAGAATCATTTGAAATGATTTTCTTAAATGTTTTTAAATAAAAACAAATATTGTTTGCTATGAAAAAAGCGCCATTCTTCAATAAGAAATTTATTAAAATTAATTTCAAGGACAAAATAGTTTGATAAGTATAAGTATTATGAAATTTATATATAGAGTCCTTATAATTGATGAAGAAATATAGAAAATATAAAATTTGAAGATAAAAATAAGTATCTCAATAATATTTTAAAAACCCATACAATAATTTATATCTTTTCTAAATAAACTTAATTCATTACAAAATATGATAATCAAAAATTATAAATACATTTCGCCCTTATTTCTTTAGCAAATAAACACAATTTCCTAATAACATAAAATTAATTATTTCTTCATAAAACTAAATTTTAAAAGGCAAACATAAACTTGGACAGCATCCTCCTAATTTTACTATTACAAAATATTGTATCAGTAAAATATTTAACTCTTATAAGTATTTGTTACCTATTATAATTTTACAGACAATACACGAAATCTAATAAAAAAGTACAAGTCAGTATCATCAATAAAAAACTTACTAACATACCACTATTGATTCTACAACACAAATAAACTAATATCATTAAATTTCGCAAAAAACACAAACATCATGTATAAAATCCTATAATCTTAAAAACTACTCACAAAATAAATAGTCTATTACATCTAAAACCAACATAAAATCAATTCAAAATCCTAATAAACCTCTCCACCTATAAAACCAATACTAAAATCATTTAAAAATCTCAAAGTCTAGCCTACATATTAAACTCAAAAATAACAATCAAACCTTTTCTTCTAATAATTTTTTCTATAAACCCAAACTCAAATCCTTTATCAAAAGTTAAAGTCCTTGAAATATATGGCCAATAAATATTTTAAATGGTATCAATTACATAGGGACTGTTATCTCTGCTAAGAAGTTTGAAAAGAGATGAAAGAGAAGCTAGAATCCTTGTACTTGGACTAGACAATGCAGGTAAGACCACAATCCTCAAAGCGTTATCAGAAGAAGACATAACTCAAATTATGCCTACCCAAGGTTTCAATATCAAATCTTTAGTCAAAGAAGGCTTCAAATTAAATGTTTGGGATATTGGTGGACAAAGCACTATTCGTCCTTATTGGCGGAATTATTTCGAGCACACCAATGGCTTAGTTTTTGTCATAGACAGTGCAGACAGAAACCGCTTAGTTGAATCAAATCAAGAACTTCAAACTTTATTAGAAGATGATAAATTGGCTGGAGTACCAACTCTGATTTTCGCCAACAAACAAGATCTGTTGCAAGCTTTACCTGCAGATGAGATTTCTGATACTATGAATTTACACCTTATTAGAGATAGGCCTTGGTGTATTATGGCTAGCTCTGCTAAGACTGGTGAAGGGTTGCAAGAAGGTATGGAATGGCTTGTTCAGACCATTCAGAAGTAATAGTTAATCTTTATATGGAATATTGACTTAGAAAAAAAATATTGGGATGATAAGATGAGGTGGTAAGTATGATTTTAATAGAATTTGTATAGGGAGATAAGAGAAATATTATTTGAGATAGGAATAAGTTAGGATGTGATGAAGGTTGGAAGGAAGATAAAGTTTATAATGATTTTAGATTGTAAAAGTGCTGTGATTGAATGAATTATGAATGTATGTGTTTTATAGGAAGATAATATTTAGGAATTTACTTTGAAAGTTGAGGGTTTTTAAGAGGGATTTTGTTTAAGAATTAGTGATTTATAGATGAGGTTGATATTAAGTATTATATGAAGAGAAAATAAGCTATATTGTGTGTATTAGGAGAGAAAAACTTTTAACCATATTTCACAACAAATTGTATCATAGCTAAGCCACTAATCATATTGATACATTAATAGCAAATATTTAAACGATTATTTTATTCAAAATGCAGGTTATTTATGGTCTATTCAAAAAAATTAGAATCAGGCTTGAATATTCCTAAAACTAGCTAAATAATAGCTTACAATTTTAATATAAAGTTTATGTTGAAAAATGATGAGAGTTTTATTACACAGCTCAATCGGAAGTTTGAAGAAGTCAAACACAGATTAAACCTCAAAAAGATAAAAAAAAGAGAAAATGAGCATACAGAAAGATCGCTTCCTACGATAAGCCGAAGAAACAAAATGAAAATCAACAAATTTGATGAGATCTACCACAACAACCTCCTTCTCCGAGACAAACTTTTAGACATCTCACACAGAGACTTCAGTTTAAAATCACCAATCACTTTTAGAGAAAGCTGTTACCATAATCGAGCTAAAAATCAAAAGAAAAAAATTGATAATGAAAACAAAAACTTAGCCAAGAAGATTTTAAATAACAGTCCATCTATATCATATAAACAGCAAATGAAAGAATATGAATCAACTCGTAAACTATGTATAAGCATATCACGACAAGGTCTTAGAAGTCGGATAAAAAATTGTGTTAAAAAAATAGACATTCCGTTATAATTAAAACTAATAGTTTATAGGAAAGTATGGGTTTTTGAATATAAAGTTTAGATATTAACAATAATTTAACTTCTGTTGGCAATAAAATGAAATTGCTCTTTGATCCAATCGTGCCATAAATTGTATGGGATTTTGGCTTGCTGAACTTTTGCATAGAGGTCAGCACATTTGATCATTGAAATTTTGTCGATTTCTGAAAAATTCAGCTTTACAACTTGGAAAGTCTATGTTAATATTACAAGGGTAAAGTATTCTTCAATAGCTGAGGCCCTTTTAACGGTTCTGCGGGTTTTGCGTGATTTTGTAGATGTCACACTTGCTGTGTCAAGAACCTCTTCAAGTTGTATAATACAAATATCTCGACCTTTGGAAATATTAAGTTTTTTGATGTTGTTGATTATAGTAAAAGTCATAAGGTTAGGCTTTTGTGGGTAAAAAATTTGGGAAAGGGGGAAGTTTTGTAGACCAAGTCGAGGTTTTGTAGCAGAAAATTGTAATTTTACTGTTTTTGTTATTGAAAATCTATTCTTCACTGGTTTTATAAGCTTTTTTCCAGGATTAACAGCAATTTGCCCTTGCGATTTTATCAGGAGCTTTTTAATTTTCGGGACAAATGCACTTTTTATTGTTTTTGACATCATCAGTATAGGCCGGTAGCGAATAAAATACTCATCAATCTCATTTTCCTCAGTCGAACTTATAGAATCAGGCATTTCTATCTGCGTCCTACCTTTTTCTATAGAAAACCCTTTAAAAATCTGACATTTCATCCTCCTCCTTCTTGGAAAAACTTTCACCTCTTCTTGTTTCCTAATCCTCATCCTGACCTTTTTCAAATTATTCTCACAATTCCTCCCCAAAACCGGCTTACAAAAAAGCCCTTCTGTGAAAATCCTCATTTTATCCCTTACTTTCTTTGGTGACATCTGCGTAAAACTCTCAACTTCTTTAATTTTCTCATGTTTTCCTTCAATACTTATCAGCCTATCTCTGAAAAAATGTAAAACTTTCTCTTCTGGGTACACCGAAATGGAGTAATTCCTAGAAAACCCCAGCTTTTCCCTTTGAGATTTTTTTTTCTCCAGCTTTTTTACCCTAACACCAATCCCCCCTTGAGTTTCTACCAATAAAAAATCAGTTTTATTATATTTTTTAGGTTTTTTTTCATGAGTTTGGGTTTTATTTTTGGTTTTCATATCGTTTTTCATATAAACTGTAGGTTTGAGTTTTATTTCCATACTTTTGACTCTTTGGATTTGTAGCTCTTTAGGCTTTAAACAGATTTTTCTTATGCTTGTGAAATTGTCTTCAAAACTAAACTCCCCGTCGCTGTTGTCAATAAAATCAGAATATTTGTTTTGGGAAATCAGTTGTTCATTTGAGTTTTTGATGTTTCCGGTGGATTTTTCAGACTTTTCAATTAGCTGAGATTTGATTTTTCTGTTTATAAGTATAAGATTGGAGTTTTCAATCCTGGTTTTTAACAGAAGCTGCTTGAATTTTGCATTCTGGCTTAGGGTTTCTCTAACAATTTCATCAGCTGCGGCTAGTTTTTTAGATATTTCTTGGATTTCTTCAACATAACGACGGCATTGGCTTTGCAAAGACTCAGTTTCGAAATCGCCTAGATTGTTTTTTATGGTTCTTAACGAATAAGCGAAAGGCAAATTTGTGCTTTTTTGTTTGTAATTCATAAGCAATTTGTATACAAGAAACTCAGCAGACCCTTCTTTGTGCTTTTTGTCTAGAAAAGCCCTTAAGATATTGTCTTCATCTTCATTTTCTATCATTCTTTTATGTTTTTTATATCTTTTATTATTATTTGCCTAAGATTTTGCTAATATTTTGATGGCTGATTTATTGGATGATGTTTAATAAGTTATATTTTAGTTTGGAAAGTTGATGATTAGATTTTTTATAAGCTTATAAAAGTATCATTATCATTTTTGATTATTATAAATTAAATATAAGATGTAGTAAAAATATAAGATTATGATGAATTTCAATATGTTTTTTAAGGATTTTATGATAAGTTGATTTGAATAGTTGTTGATGATAAGATTATAATTGCGAATTTTAATATTTTTGATATATCCTAATCATGTTATAAAATTTAGTCAAATTTTAACTGGATTTTTTTATAATCACGATTTCTGGTATTTTTAAAGATATTATTTGTATTTTAAATAATCTATTAGTAAATTCTTATAACTGGTAAATTATTTTAAACTATTTTAACTACACAAGGTGAAATTTTGCATATATAAATAAGCACAGCATCAGTCTAAATCATCAAAAAAATATAAAACATTTTAGAACCTACAAACTCCAGACCTCAATCCAATAAAAAATCTTCCAAAAATCTCACGCAAATCATCCTATCTTCCTTTCTATAAAAAAACCTATCTTTTCCACTATCAAGATATCTTACAACCATCCTTCAAAAAATTACTTAAAATCTCAGCCCAAAAACCACATAAAATCATCCTAAAAAAATCTCAACAAACCTCTGTATCTTCACCTTCATTCCAAAAATCCATCCTAAAATCTTAAACCTAAAATATTTTACACCCCAAAAACCCTCTTCTATCCTTAAATATCATAAACTTCTACCTCATTATATTTTCACCATCCCTCCACATCTTCAAAAAACCTTCAACACCTCCTCCTAACACCCACGATTTTCGCTAATAAAAATGTTGGTAAAGTTTGAGACCAGCAGTAACAGAGTAAAAGGAATAAGCTTTCATCCAACCCGTTATTGGGTCCTAGCCTCTTTACATAATGGAGTCATCCAGCTCTGGGACTACAATGCTCAAACCCTAATAGACTCCTATGAAGAGCACGAAGGCCCAGTAAGAGGAATCTGCTTCCACAAATCCCAGCCTCTATTTGCCTCAGGAGGCGACGATAACAAAGTTAAAATCTGGAATTTCAAACAAAAAAAGTGTTTATTTACCTTAGAAGGACATTTAGACTACATCCGCACAGTAGCTTTTCATCATGAACTTGCCTGGCTAATGAGTTCTTCTGATGACCAAACCATACGTATTTGGAACTGGCAAAATCGTACTTGTATTGCAATATTGACAGGTCATAATCATTATATTATGTCAGCTCTTTTTCATCCTATAGAAGATATGATAATCTCAGCTAGCTTAGATCAAACTGTTCGTGTATGGGATTTCAAAAGCTTAAGGCAAAAGTTTTTTGCTGCAGGAAAAAGTGCTGATATGATGCTTGGTACTGATGTTGTGGTTAAATTTGTCCTTGAAGGTCATGATCGAGGTGTAAATTGGGCTAGTTTTCAAAGTTCAGGACAATATATAGTAACTGCAGCTGATGATCGGAGTATAAGACTTTGGAGATATACTGAAACTAAAGCTTGGGAAGTTGAAGTTATGCGTGGACATAGTAACAATGTTAGTTCAGTTATTTTCCACCCAAATTTAGATGTAATTGTGTCTAATAGTGAAGATAAAAGTGTTAGGATTTGGGATATGACTCGTAGAACTACTATTTATACTTATAAAAAAGAAGATGATCGTTTTTGGGTCTTAGCCGCACACCCATCTTTGAATTTTGTTGCTGCAGGCTCAGACTCTGGGATGATGATTTTTAAACTGGAAAAAGAAAGGGTTCCTGGGGCTTTGCATAAAGGATTTGTGTATATTGCTAGGGCTAAACAATTAAAGAGAATTGATGATAATGATAAAGAAACAGTTATTGCAGCGATTAAACCACCTTGTAAAAAAGAAGTTTATTTGAACAACCCTGGTTTTATGCATGTTAATCCTTATGGAATTTCTGAGATTAATATTTTATTGCAGTATGAGCAAGATGGAGGCTCTTATATGCTGTTTACTTTTCCTAAAGATTGGAAAGGGGATGTTTCACCTGCTGTGGCTAGTGGGCAATCTATAGGTTCATGTTTTGTAAGTAAAGACCGGTTCGCTATTTTAACTAAGAGTAAAGAGATTTTGATTATGGACTTCAACAACGCATCTAAGAAAAAACTCACTGTGAACATACAAGGCACTAAAATTTTCCCTGCTGGGCTTAACAAAATTCTAATTACCGATGGGCAGGAGATGCTTTTGATGGATATCAGCCTCAAAGAAATAATAAAAACTTTGAAAATCGAAGATGCTAAATACGTGATCTGGTCTCCAAATTACGAATACGTTGCTATAATTTCTAGCTCAGAAACGAACATCTGTAATAAAGATCTAGAAATTGTCAGCAAAGGACCAAAAGAAAGGGATAAAATCAAATCAGCAACTTGGGACCCATGTGGTGTGTTGTTATATTCTACAGCGACACATATAAAATATTTACTTATAAACGCAGATAATGGAATTGTTTGTAGTATGGAAGTACCTATGTACCTTGTATCTTTGCAATATAAAAACAACCGAAAGACAATTTTAGCTGTAGACAGAGCTGGGAAGCTTGTGAAAATGGAGATTACTAGTATTGAATATCGATTTAAACTAGCACTACATAATAAAAGGTATAATGAAGTTAAGGAAATATTAGAAAACGGAGGTCTAACAGGGAATGCTATAGTAAAATACTTACAAGAACGAGGATTTCCAGAAATAGCCTTATACTTTGTTGAAGATGAAAAGACTAAATTCAACCTCGCTGTACAAGCTGGGATAATCGAAACTGCCTTACATTGTGCTACAAAACTAAACGACAAAGAATGTTGGGTTAAACTTGGTAATGAAGCTCTTAAGCAAGGTAATAGTCAAATTGTTGAAATGGCTTATCAAAAAATTCGTAACCTTGACCGACTTTCCGTCCTTTACTTACTAACTGGTAACCTTACTAAACTAGCGAAAATGCAACAAATATCTGAAAGTCGTAATGATAAAATGCGTCTTCTTCATAACACTTTATTAAGAGGGGATGTAGAAAAACGTATAGAGCTCTTAGCTGAAACAGGTCAAGTTCCTTTAGCTTATATAACAGCAAGAGTTCATAATATGACGCATATGCTTAATGGTCCATTAGAAGAAAGTTTAGGTGAGCAAGCTGTAAGTAAAATTGAAGATTATATATCAAAACTTCCTCAAACTACATGTTTGCAACCACCTTGTCCAGTTATATCAGAAAGTGGGACTAAAGATCAGAATTGGCCTTTGAAGAATTTAATAACATCAGAATATGAACTGAAAAAAAATCAAGTCGACCCGATAAACCCTTATTCTATGACCCAAGTTACTGTGCAAGAAGTGCATAATTTTGCTGAAGAGCCTGCTGATGCTTCTAATTGGACTGATAAGCTGGACTTTGATTTAGAAGAACCTCCAGCTACAGGTTCTGGTTGGGAAAATACAGATTTTGAAGTACCCGAAGTACCTGAAATAGGGCAAAGTTCTGGGGTTAGTGGGAAAAATGTCCCACCTGGGTTGACTCAACAACAAAAATGGGTGAGGAATTGTACTGTAGCAGGAGAACTTGTTGCTGCTGGAGCTTTTTCTCAAGCTATGCAGGTCATGACTCGTCAAGCTGGAGTTATGAATTTTGCCCCACTTAAGAATCTGTTTATACATATACATATGAGTAGTCAAATTACCCTACCTCTTGTTCCCCATATAAAACCACTAGATTTATGTTTATCTACATCAAACTCTAAGCCAATAGTCCCAATAAATCTCACTCACTTATCTCATCAGCTTAAAGATGCTTATAAACATGTCACTCAAGCTAAGTTCTCTGAAGCTCTTAATGCTTTCACCAACATCCTTCAATCAATTCTTTTCATAGTCGCTACAAATGATACTGAAGAAACTGAAGCTAAAGAACTCATCAAAATTTGCGTCGAGTACATCAGTTGTATGAGACTCGAACTAACTCGACAAGAAGCGACAAAAACCAATCCAGGTAAAGCTCTTATACTTTTATACTTTATGTCCTCTTTGACCCAATCATGCCATAAGTTATATGGGACTTCGTTCAGCCATAACTTTTGCTTACAAATTCAAGAACTTCATCACATGTGCCTCATTATGTAAAAAGTTCCTTGAACTTGTAGCAACTAATCCACAAGTTCTTAGTACTGATTCTAAACAAGTCATAGATAAGCATAAAAAACTCTTAGCATATTGCCAACAAGTCTTCACAAATGACCTCTCTTTAGACTGTGAACTCCCTGAAACTTCAGCTGATATTGCTACAATTTCTACCTTTAGAAAAATCAAGTTTTTTAAAGGTGTTAAACACTGAAAAAGTCATAAAATTTGGTTTTTGGATATAAATTGGTTGGCAAATAGAGAAGTTTTGTAAAGCAAGTCGGGGTTTTGTTGCTAAAAACTGTAATCCAAAGGTTTTTGTTATTGAAAAGTTATATTCGCTGTTTTTTTTACTTGTTTTTCCAGGATAAATTGCAATTTTTCCTTGCAATTTTATCATCATTTTTTTAATTTTCGGAACATATGCAGCTCTTATCGTTTTTGACATAGTCAGCACAGGCCGATAATGAATGAAATACAGATCAATTTCGTTTTCATCAGCTGAACTTATAGAATCAGGCATTTCTATTTGTGCCCTACCTTTATCTATAGAAAATCCTTCAAAAACCTGACATTTCATCCTCCTCCTTCTAGGAAAAACCTTAACCTCTTCTTGTTTCCTAATCCTCATCCTACCTTTTTTCAAACTCCTCCCATAGTTTCCCCCTAAAACTGGTTTACAAAAAACCCCCTCAGTAAAAATACTCATTTTCCCCCTTTCTCTCTTTATCAGCATCTGGGCAAAACTCTCGATTTCATCAATTTTCATATTTTTTCCTTCAATACTTATCGACCTATCTCTGAAAAAATTCAATATTTTCTCTTCTGGGTATACAGAAATTAAATAATTCCTAGAAAACCCCAAATTTTTCTTTTGAACACCTTTCACTTCTGTTTTCTTAGCCCTAATACCAATGCCCCCTTGAGTTTCTACCCATAAATAATCAGCTTTATTATAATCTTTAGTTTTTTTATCAGAAACTTGTTTTTTATTTTTGATTTTCATGTCTTTTTTTATATAAATTGTAGGTTTGATTTTGATTTCCATATGTTTGACGATTTGAAGTTGTAAATCTTTAGATTTTAAATAACTTTTCTTTATATCTATAAAATTCCCTTCAAAACTGAAATCCCCACTGTTTTTTTTAATGAAATATTCATTGTCTTCATCGCTATCATCGAGAAAATCAGTGCATTTGTCTTGGGAAATCATCTGATCATTTAAGCTTTTTATGTCTTCAGTTGATTTTTCGAACTTTTCCATTAGTTGTGATCTGATTTTTCTGTTTATAAGTATAAGATTTGAGTTTTCTATCCTGGTTTTTAACAGAAGCTGCTTGAATTTTGCATTCTGACTTAAGGTTTCTCTAACAATCTCATCAGCATTCTCTTTTTTTATTATAAACGAATTAGATTTCATCAACATAACGTCGGCATTGGCTTTGTAAGGACTGGGTTTCGAAATCGTCTAGATTGCTTTTTAAGGTCCTTAACGAATAAGCGAAAGGTAAATCTGCGCTTTTTTGTTTGTATTTCATAAGGAGTTTGTATACAAGGAACTCAGCTGATCCTTCTTTGTACTTTTTGTCTAGAAAATTCCTTAAGATACTGTCTTCGTTTTCATTTTCTATCATGCTTTTATGATTTTTATATTTCCCATTATCAATTTTTAGGTTTTTGCTGAATTATGTTAGTTGTTTTATTAAATGATTATAAAAAAACGTTGAAAAGTTGATTATTAGATTTATTGAAGGATTATAAAGTTAACACCTTAACACCCTAATTTTGGATTTATATGATGATAATTTCGGTTTTTGGTTATTCCAATAATTGTTGATGCTAAAATTATGTATGATGATTTTAGATATTTCTTAATTATATTATTTAATTAAGTTATGTTTTACCTGAAAAGAAATTAATATAGTTGATGATTTTTGGTATTTTTTTTTTAGATGCAGTTTTATAGATTGAGAGTTTATAGAAATAACCTTATATTTTGTCGAAGATGAAAAGACTTTATACAATATTGTAGTCCAAACTAGATAATAGTAACCGCTTTAGAATGTGTTATAAAAACTCAATGTCAAAAATGATGGATAAAACTTGGTAATGAATCTTTAAACAAGGTAATAGTCACATTTTTCGAAATGGCATATCAAAAAATGCATAACTTAACCGATTATTTGTACTTTATTTATTATAAAAAAAATATCAACCAACCTTATCTATCTCTTCCACCAGCTTAAAAATACTTATAAAAACACGTCACACCAAACAAGCAACTTATCTCCAAAATAAAAAACCCTTCCAATCCTATAAAGAAATCGAAAAAACCTTAAAACACACCATAAAAATCCTTTAAACATATCATTTAATTCCTAAAAACCCCATCAACTAATTCACTTATTAAAAAAACCCACACATATTATCTAAATATTAGGAGCTATCCCTGAAAACAATATAGGACAAGCTTCATGATAAGACTTATTGCACTGTTCACCACACACAAGACACTGATAATGCATTTTCTGACAACAAATAAAATAAGTATTTTTCCTCAAATAAACAAATTCCTGCACACCATTTTCCAAACACTGTTTACAAAAAAACATAGATTCTCCATATCCTTGAATAAGTTCATAAGAGTTTTCAAGACAACTCATTCCTGCATTTTTATGACAACCTTTACAATATCTACAAAAACTTTTCATACATTCACAAGTCCATGTATTTTTATTAATCAAATGAGTAATCTCACTAGAATAATGATACCTGTATAAATATTACAATTCATAATTCGGAACAGCTTTGGTTTCACATATAATATAACAGTTTTTGCATATAATCCCATTAGTTAATATAAAAAGGTCTTCATCTTTATTAAGTGTCTTACAAATCTCGCATTCATAACTTCCTTCTTGTATAGCGATCATTAAATTCTGTATAATATTTTCTTCATTTATCACAAAACTCGCTTGGTTTTTCATTAGAATATTTTTTAACCCAATAAAATCAAGCCTTTCTTCTTCTTCAACCGCCAGCATTTTCGCTAATAATTTCTTAAAAACCGAATAATTCTCTGAAAGTTCATTAATCCTCTTATTAATCTTATTCTGTAAATCAGGTAATGTGCATAAATCTTTAACAGGAATCAATGAAGCCATATATAAAAAAGTAAGCCCTAAAGAAAAAACGTCTGATTTATAAACATCATGATTTATAGCTTGACTCGAACTATTATTTCCTTTTAAAAATGCATCACGAAGTTTAGGACTTAAATACAATGGTGTCCCAGTTAACGTAACCCCAGCATTAATATCTTTTTTCACAGCACTTCCTAAATCACCTACTTTAAAAATAGTCCCATTATTATCAATAAATATATTTTGTGGTTTTATATCCCTATGAGCTGTACCTTTATATTGCATATAAGAATAAGCATCAACAAGTTGTTTTAAATATTCTAAAAGTTCATCTTGAGTGAAATAATTTTTCTTTTGTGATCTAAAAATTATGTTTTTATCTAAATCGCCTTCTTTGAAATAGTCCATAAAAATAATGACATGGGTTATTTCACGATCATAACCACCAAGAGAGGCACTTCGGAGTTTGAGAATATTTGGATGATCGAAATAAGCCATTGTTAAACATTCTGTTTGGATTGATGTAGCGTCTAAGACGTTTTCTACGTAGATTTTTTTCATACAAAGGTATTCTCCTGTACGATAGAGTTTGGCTTTGTAGACTTCAACTTTACCTTGTTGCTTGTAGAGAACTTCTTCGAGTTTTACATCAGACTCACTTATCCTTTCCATTTGTTATATTTATTAGATAGAGGAGAGATATTTTTGTAGACATTTTCGTATACGTAGATGTTGGAATGTTCTAGGGTCGATTGGAGTTGGGTTTTTTATAAGGAGTGGAGGAATTGAGGTTTTAGGTTTGATGATTTTGGTCTTAGAGCTGGTGTTTTTTATGGTTCTCGTTAGTTTTGAGTTGATATACAGGAATTTGTATGTATTACTAAAGAAAATTCCCTTGGATACTATCATAAAACCTATCTATGCTATATAGAATTTATATTCTATTAAATCAACCTATCTAACTATAAACTACTTTCTATCATCCTAAACCCTCCAAAACTAATTCTATCATAGACTATAATCCATATATCCCATCCATAAAAAACATCATAAATCATTAATCCTGAAAAATATAAACCCGTTTCTTATCTTATAATCAAACCAACCCATCTACTATTCTCTGTCAAAACTCCCATCTTCTCATAACATCAAAAGTAATCATACCCTATAAAAATAATTTCTAATCTACTATAAATATCATTAAAACACAAATCCTTACCTTTATTTTCCTACCTCACTTTCCTTTTTCCTTTATCTTTACCCTCCTTTGCTCTTTTATACCTTAAATCATATCATTTCTATTACAATCTCTTCCCTTAGATACCAAAAACCAAGTATCAATGGTTGGATAAAAAATGACAAGTCTGGAGAGCTGCGTATGTCAGCACATCAAAAACCTTGTTGGCAGCTTGACAAACAAAAAACAATTCAAACCTGTTTCCTCAGAACTCCAGAAACTCGTGTCAACATTTGGTGTGGCTGCAGAAAAGTTCCTATTCAGCGTCCTTTTACAAGAAATAGATTTCAAAGACCCACGAACAGCTTCAGGATCCAAAGACCAGTTCAAACTCCAGTTCTTAACCCAAATCATTCAAATTTATTCAATAAAACCATCATTTCTTGATTATTTTAGCCAAATCTTCCCTTCTGGAGACATTGAAGAATTTCTTGAAAGTTTTGTCAAAATCCTCAACCTTACAACCTTAACACAAATAGTCCTTTCAGTAAGCCTTTCTTTATCAAGTACCCCTCATGTTGCTAGAGCTGGTTTACTTATCCTAAAATCCAAACTTCAATTATACATTTCTCAAAACAAACCTCAAAGAATTCCATCATTTGCCCTTCATTGTATATTGTATTTACTTAAAACTTCTAATGAATTCTCAGAAACATCTTGTAAAGATTGGTCTAATTTCCTTATTTCTAATAACATGCTTGATGATAAATCAAAATTTCTCCCTTTATTAGGAGAAACTAAAGAGAGTTTTAACCTTGGGGATTCTAAAACTATGATTATAGGGGAAATTAAAAACTCATTAACTTTAGCGGAAATATTAGAAGATATGGGACCACATTGTTCTCAGTCTCAAAGCACATTAAGAGAAGTATTATCTAATTTCCCTGATATAAGAGAGAGTGAAATGGCTGAAGTCTTAGCGGTATTATGTGAAAAATGTACAGATATGTTAGATTATGAATCTAGGGTTATATCAGCAACATTTTCTTCAGTTAAACAAGAAGATTGGCAGGCTTTAGGAAGAGAAATTAGTGATAAAAGGACTCAGACAACTTGGAATTTAGACAATTTTTCTAAAGTGATAAGAGAAACTTATACTTTACACTGGGATTTGGTTATTGAAAATTTGGATATCCCAAGATTTGTTATTAAAAATGAACAAGCGTTTTCTTTACTTGTCAACTTTTTCTATAAAATTACTGGGAAAAAATTCCCTATTTTGCCGCTTTTTAAGATATGGAAAAATCCTAGAGGACAAGTATCGCTGTTATTGCAGGCTATTTATAGTCCACTGCCTTATGAGATTTTTAATTTTGCTGATAGTCCTAATAAAGCTCCAACAGAAGAGATAGATATGCAACCTGAACTTAAAGGAATCATACAAGCTTTATCATCATTGGATTTACTTAAAGTTATGTTTGAATTAAGTGCTACAGAGTTTTATACAAGCATTCGAAATGTATTTATAAATGAAATCAAACGTTTTCCAGACATTTTAATAATCGGGTTTTCTATAGTAAAACCAACTCGTGGTCAAAATTTACTTAATGAACTTATAAATATTATAATGCCTCAATTCATGTCCCCACAAACATCTAATCCTCTTGTCCTTCAAATAATCTGGAATCAAAACCCAGAACTTATAATTCATGGTGCTGTTGAGTATTATGAAAAAGATCCTACATCTATAGCATTAACCCAATTATTAGACTTAACTCAAGAAATCCGTGACTCTCTTTTAAAACTCGTCAATTGCGACAATCATTATTTTACTGTTCATTTCGGACTTTTAGCTATAAAAAGAGACTTTCTTCATTTAGAACATTGGATAAAAGAACGTATTTCTCAAGGTAAAGAACCTTTTGTTAGAGCACTTTTAGATTATTTAGAAAAAAACATCATAGATTTTATTAAAGATACTAAAGACCAAAGGATAATAGAAGCTGTTTTTGATAAAGCCCAAGTGACAAAAGAAAGCATAGTTGTTATTATAGAAAAACTTATGGAAGGGAATTTTTCTACAGATCTTCAAGGTAAAGTTCAAGAGTTTTATAAGATTATTTTATCTCAATACCCAGCTTTGTTACCTCCTCCAAGTTCTCAAGAAGAGATTGATGATGCGGCAAATAAATATTATCAACAACTTTATTCAAATGAAATTTCTATAGCTGAGTTTTTGAGTTTGGTTAAAAGGTTAAAATCTTCAGCTATAAAACATGAAAATGAAATTTTTGATTGTATGATTAATAATTTGTTTGATGAATTTAGGTTTTTTAATAAGTATCCGGAAAAGGAACTTAAGATTACTGGGGAACTTTTTGGTGCTTTGATATATCAGAATTTACTTGTTGGAGTGCATTTGTTTTTAGCTTTGAAACATATTGAGATGGCTTTGAGAACACCAAAGTCAAAATTGTTTAGGTTTGGGTGGTTTGCTTTGAGTCAGTTTAAGGACAGACTTGTTGAGTGGCCGAATTTCTGTAATGAACTTTCTGCTTCTAATGGACTTAAAGAAGAGCATCCAGAGTTCATCGAATGGCTTAATAACTACTTCAACATGAAAAAAACTGAAGAATCCAAAGAATCACCTCTCCCAACACCAAAAGCCGAGCCTATAGCTAACTGGGATAAGAAACCCGAAGAAGAAAGCAAGTTCTTAATCTCAGACAACACAAAAGATCGAATAATGTTTATAATAAACACAACCGATTCTCAAAATGTATTAGAAAAATCTGAAGAGCTAAAAAAAATCTTAACAGAAAATGAATTGGCAAATATCCCATGGTTCGCAAATTACCTAGTCTCTAAACGTGTATCCCTAGAAATCAACTTCCATGAACTTTACCTAAAAGTTATAAAAAGTATCGGAATGAAAAGTATTTATTCAGCTATTATCTTAGAAACCTATACATCAATACATAAACTATTAAATTTATCTAAACCATTAGATGATAATGAACGTAAAATCCTAAATTCACTTGGTTTATGGATTGGAACTTTGACTATTGCTAGAAACAAGCCGATTTTGATTAGATTTATAGACTTAAAAAGTGAAATTATAAAATCTTATGAAAAAGAAAATATGAATACAGTTATACCATTTATATGTAATATATTAAAAAGTTGTATTAGTTCTGATGTTTTTACTCAGGCTAATCCATGGATGATTTCTATGTTTTCATTATTGTATGAGTTAAAACAGAAACCTGAATTGAAACTTCGTATTGCTCATGAGATTGATAGTTTATTTAAAGCTATTAAGGTATCACCAGAAACTTTCCCACAGACTAATTTGTTGAATGCTAGAGAAGTTAAGCCTTTTGAGAATGTTAAGGATTTTACACCTGTACCAGAAGTGGTTGTACTTACAAGTGAAAATAGGTCTATGGCTTCATTACCTGAATATGTGCATATTTCCCCGAAACTTGCTGATTTATACCCAGAACAAGAACTGAAAAAAATCATATCAATCTCAATCGAACAAGTAATCAAAGAAATAATCCAACCAATAGTCCAAAGAAATGTAAACATCGCCTTAATAACCACAAAAGAATTAGTTCTTAAAGATTTCGCTTTAGAAAAAGATGCACAAAAACTTCAAGAAGCTTCTCATTGGGTAGTCCAAAGCTTAGCAGGAAGTTTAGCCCGTGTGACATCAAGAGAACCTTTTCGTGTTCATCTTGTGAATTCTCTAAATGAAGTTTTTAAAAATAAAGGACTTTCTCCTGAAGTTTGTAAGCAAATAGTTGAAAATGCATCTTTAGATAATCTTGAACTTGGATGTGGACTTATAGCTAAAATTGTTATTGAAAAAGCTCTTGGAGATGTAAATCATGAAGAACATATTAAAGAAGCTTATAATAAAAGACTTCAAAATTCAGATTCTAAATACTTTGAAGATGTTAGCCATACAAAAGCTACACCTTTACATATGCTCCCAGAAATACTTAGACCAAAACAGACTGGGTTGTCTAAAGAGCAATTTCAAGTTTATAAAGATTTTATAACAATTATTGATAATCCTAAAAAATCATCTTCAGCTCCACCTCAGGAAATTAAAAACCCTGACCACCCTATGTTTAAGTTTGAGAAACTGATTGAAGTTGCTGAGACTATTATTTCTTCAAGAAGTGAAGCAGAAGACCCTGAAGTACAACATGCTATTAATAATGTTATTGAAATAGCATTCAGTGGAAAACAAGACTTTATCCTAAACTGCACATCAGCTGTTTTCAAGCGCATGTACAACAACGAACTATTAATTTCCTTCTACATCCTAATCCTCCAGAACATGAAAAACACTCAGCCATCTTTAGCCAAAGACATAACCGAATGGATGATCAAAATCGAAGACCATAAAAAATTCTACTGGCCTGTAGCAAGTGAAGTAATCCGTGCCGACATCTTAATCCTTTCTGATTTCGACAAAATGATAAGCAAAGCAGTAGAAATCGATAACACCTTAGCTGTATCATTTGCTCATCAACTAATTCAAGAATTCATAATAAAATCCAATCTTTTCCCAGTCTCATCATTTGCCAACACAATCCTCTCTTTAAAATCCTTAAAAGATCGCCAGCCTAAAAATGAAGAACTTAATAAACTCCTTCAAGATATACCCGAAGTAAAAATCTCCCTATCATTTTCTTCAGAAAATGATAAACAAAAAGAAATGATCATACAAAAATTTGAAGATTGGCTTAATATGACAACTGGTGAACCTTTTATCAATAGCGATAAAGCTCCATTATTTGTCAATACTTTAGAAAGTTTAGGAATGCATAACAAAGATAAAATGGAAGGTTTGTTTTCAGTTATGATTGAATATGCAATAGAAAGAAATAAATATGCAGAAGATGGTAGTTATAGGATAATAGACAGTTTTGCTAAACTGTTTCATGTAGTGATGCTTATGGCTCAACCACCTAATAAAATGAAACCTTTATTATGTGTACTTATGGCTTTAAAGAACCTTATATTAAAAGCATCAGCAGTTAATTTCAACTCAAGACCTTATTTTAGGATTTTTATGTTAATATTAACTGATGTAACTCAACCATCACCAGCTATTACAGATCAAGGTTTGGTTCAAGATATGCTTATCCCTATAGCTAGTACTTTACATATGCTTAACCCAACCCGTGTACCATCTTTTTGCTTTAGTTGGCTTGATTTGATTTCTCATAGATACTTCCTCCCTAGAATGCTCAGAACAGTCAACCCATCTTCAGATCGAAGCCAAGTCCCTCTTCAATGGACTAAAATGAGCATTTTACTTATTGACTTATTCAAATTTGTCTATAACCATTTCAGCACTTTCCCTCTTAATGACTCTTTAAGAGCATTTTATAATGGTGTTGTCAAAGTTGTATTTGTTATCATGCACGATTTCCCTGAGTTCCTTTGTGATTATCACTTTGATTTCTGCAACTACATTCCTGAACATTGCCTTCAGTTAAAAAACCTTGTCTTAAGTGCATACCCAAGAGCTATGAGACCACCTTCACCATTTATCCCTAATCTTAAAGTTGACCTACTTCCTGAAATGAAAATTGCCCCAAATATCTTATCTAATTACAAAGGGAAACTTGGGGGGATGAAAGATGATGTTGATAATTATTTTGCTAGTAGGGATTCTAGTTATATACAAGAAATAAACAATAAATTGAAATCAACTGAAAATAGGGCTAATGGAACTTTAGCTAATTGTTTAGTATTATATATTGCTGAGATTGCATTAGCTGGACAAATAGATCAAAGGGTTTATAATGAGTTTTTATTAGCAATTTTGAATGGATTGGATAATGAGACTAGAAAACATTATATAAATGCTGTAGCTAATCAGCTTAGGTACCCGAATTCTCATACACAAATGTTTTCGTGTGCTTTGCTGTATATGTTTAGTGAGTGTAAGAAACCGATTATTGAAGAACAGATTGCTAGGGTTTTAACTGAAAGGACTAGTGCTTATAGGCCGCATCCGTGGGGGGTGTTGATAACGCTGATTGAACTAGTGAAGAACCCGAGGTATGAGTTTTTGAAGAAACCATTTACCCATTGCACTCAGGATATTGAGAATTATTATGAGAAAATCAGCAAGAACTTCATGGCAGATTCGGATGTTTTGCATAATAACTAGACATGTTTGTTTTTTGCAGTAAATGTAGGTTTAATTATGCTTTTTTTTAGATGTTATGATTTGGAGAAGATTTTGAGGATAAATGAGGTTCTTACATGGTTTTTAGCAAGTCAAAGTCTTTGGCTTTTATTATAATATATTATGCTTTTACAGTGCTATATTATATTATCAAACAAGTTAAAAATATATATTAAAAGATTATCCACAACTTATAGCATATAGTTATGTGTGTATATATAATTTAACACTTTTTTAATATAATACGATATAGATGCAAATATTTAATTATATTTTTATGCATATTGCTATGAAATTGAATAGCCTTGAAAATAATCGTATATGAAGTGATTATGAAAGCTTGTTGATTATAAAGACTTATCTTTTCAGTTTGTAAATTCGTTTTTCTCACTGTTTTATATTGGGTTTTTAACTATGACTGAAGAATACATTATATTGAGTTATTATAATATTAAGTCTTTTAGTGATAGAAGAAAATTCAGATTTGATTTTTATAATATTTATAGAAAACTGGAAATTAAAGGATGATTATAAATGATATATGACAGTCTACTGAGAAAAAAATCTAATTTATGACATGAATCTATGAATTTCTTAGAAACCTTATTAAAGACAATTATTATAGTAATTAGAGTTTAAATTGATTTATTCCTTTTATAAAACAAAAATAATATTATATAAACAATACCTATAATCTATTTCTCTAAATTAGCTTATTTATACACATTTTTTATCTCCAATTTCACATATTTTTAACTATACCCAATCCTATCACTCTACCACTTCATTAAAAATCTCATTGACCATTTCAAACAAAAAAATCCCCTAACTAGCTTTCTCAATGTCCTCCTAAATCACTTTAAACCCATCAGCAAAACTCTTAGCTTCACTATTAAACATATAAAAATACAAACAAAATTAATATAAAGAAAAATCATCACTACCTAATTACTAACTAATAAAAGATAAGTTTATGCTTAAGCAATAAAGCTTCAACTGACACCAAATGAGGCTTTCCATTCAACTCATTCTCAGACTCTAATTACAACGAAGCTGGGCTATCAGCATCTCTTATAGCTTCAAGTTAAAATAATATCATCAGACAAAAAATTCAAAAGTATTGCTATAGGAAGACTAGGCCCATTGGTTAGATTAAAATATTAGAAAAGCTTTAGAATAATTTATATGCAGTGCATTTGCAATCTTTCCTTTGAGTTGTAGTGAGAATTAGATTATAGCAATGCTAGTGATAAAGGCCAGTTGTATTATTGATATTTATAATTCTTTTGTTACAGCATATACTGTGGTATATCAAAAACTACGCTTCAAGCTGAAGCTTCACAATGAAATCTAGAAATATAAATTTCTGTATGAATAGTTGGCAAGATTGAATGAATATCTAAAAAGAAATACTTTCTTATTGAAAAAAAAATATATCAGATCATGTGCATTCAGGTTCCATGATATACCTAACTTTGGAAAGGATATAGCAATCTGAATCATGAAGAATTTAACATAAACTGTGTATCATCAAAAATTTATTGAAAATCTAGTTATGAAAACCTAGTTATAGATATTTATACAAATACTATAGAAGGATTTAGGAATGGAATAAAGGCCAAATACGTTCAAGGAATAGATTGGATGATATACAAGATAATTAATAGAATCTATCTA
The DNA here is from genome assembly GCA_001970955.1 of Stentor coeruleus. NCBI lineage: Eukaryota > Ciliophora > Heterotrichea > Heterotrichida > Stentoridae > Stentor > Stentor coeruleus. The sequence goes on along the minus strand of MPUH01000265.1, from coordinate 9,518 downwards.
GAGGAAAATGAATCAAGGTATTATTGCAAGTGTTTTTATATTCTTTATTAGCAAGTAAAAACTATTAAAGTTAATAGGAATTAAATCTCAGGATATAATTTATAAATCTTAGTTTTTTAACTATTTTATGCTTAATCTTAGTGAACTTTTCAATGTTTTACACTGTATATTAGGTTCCATTAGATCCTTTTTTCTTTCAAAGGCAAAAATAATCTGAAGACATTATGCTAATTTACACTTAAAATTCCCATACAAAATAATCAGTAGTCAAGTATACGACTAATCCACAGCTCTTTATCAATAAGCACTAAAAATTTTATAATAAGTAGTGTTCCAATACCAAAATGAAATTAGTTTATGTTATTAGATTCAGCATCAATAGAAGAGATTGCTTTATAATATATATAGATTCAGATTTGTAATAGTTTTATATCTAAAAAGCCTGTTATTGTTAGAAAAATTCAATACACTAAACTGCTGGCCTAATAAATCCAGAACTGAAAAAACTGAAAATTTACCAAAAATTTTCGAGTTCACTCAGTAGCTATATGAATCTAATTCTAAAGCCTTAGTTTTAGATGAGTTTAAATGAAGCAACCCAAAGAAAGAGAGATCTGCTACCGATGAAATTAAGTTTAATGATGAGAAAGGCAAATTTTACGCAAGAGAAGCTCAGCCAAAAGGATGATTTAATAAACTTTAAAGCAAAAAAAGTTCGCGTCAAATACAGATTCCTTTGACTTGTAGGATAAAGCTAAGCTTCAAAATTGAATGCAAGTCATTAAAAATATCCAAAAAGAACATCAGCGATGGGGATGATATGAATCGAAGCCTTTGCTATAGAAAATCTTAACAACATATTCAAAACCTTTAAAAATTAGAGAAAATTTAGGTGAATCCAAAGAATAAAAATTTTGTTGACTTAATTAATTCAGAGGATATTTTACAAAAATTATATAATTCTATAGGGAATATTAGTGAATACTCACAATCTGCTTTTCGATAAGCTAAATTTTTGGAACACTAGCCTTTCCTGGATTTTTCTTATTGATTAAATAGCACATATAATATTAAGTTGGATAAAATTATACTTTATTGTCATAAAAGGTAAAATTCAGCATTTCCCATACAAAGCCTATCTTATATGATTTATAATTATTTTATCGATAAGTGTTGAGCCTACCTAATTTAATCTCTCTGATAAAAAGGACTATGCTGATTCCAGCATATATAAATGGACTTATAATATTTACATACATGAATTACTTTATTATTCAATACACTACTAAGAATATCAAAGTTTATTATTGAACAAAGAATAAATATTTCAAAACAAGTAAGATCTTCATGCGAATAGAAATACTGCATACTTTGCATATAGATTATCTAATAATAATACCTCTTAGCTACTTTTCATTTAAATAATTTTTGCCTTAAGCAAGACAATAAGTTTACTAAAGATAATTTTCCCATCAGTTTTTTAATTTCATAAAATCTCACAGAACGATACTAGGTATAGTTCTTTTTTATGCTTTATATAATTGTTAATCCTAATATTTCATATTGAATATACCATTTTTCTATAAGATTTTATCATACCTCAATCATATTTTACGAAAAAGTATAACTAGTCATTATGCTAAAATAGTATCTGAATATACCATTTTTCTATAAGATTTTATCATACCTAAATCATATTTTACAAAAAAGTATAACTAGTCATTATGCTAAAATAGTATCAAGGCTAATTTAAATACTCTTTCTGTGTATATTTATAAACTTATCTTGATGAACATCAATCTTATATATATTATTAATGTATTATATAATTAACTATAGCTATTTTGTTGTTATAATCACTTTGATATGATTTAAAACTTTAGTTTTCGAGCACAAATAAGCATTATTTTTTGCTCTTTGGAACACTCCAAAATTTTAGTATTTAGTATGATATGGTCTACACAAATTTATTGTATAATAGTCTAGTTCTTAAATGGTTGATTGCAGTAATATATTAGATGAGAGTCAAATAATTGTCTCTGAAATTCTCAGCAAGCTTTCAATCAAAATTAATCTCATGATTGTATGTATCTTTGCCTCCTTACCTAAATATTAAGTCAAAGATATCGTAAATTATTTGAGAAGGTTAAAAAGTGAATTTTGATTTCAGTAGTTTCTTGCCCTTTACAAGTTTTTGATAAAATCTACTCGTTTGTCTGATAAAAGTATGCAGAATACTTCATGGATTGGTTCAAAATCATTTTGCTTGCAGGCGATTGACTTTTTTCCCAATAATTGGATTAAAAGCGTTCGTAAATTTTTTTAGCTCTAAACTATTTAAACATGTTCTTAATTTGTGGAAAAGTGCTTCCAAAATCATTGTCTCAAGTATATTTACATAAGCTGCAGGGTTAGCATCTCGCATTCAGTTTATTTCCTTCAAAAGATTGGTTTTTAGTAAAGAAAATATTTTTATAATCAACCTTTTTATATGTGATTAAGAGAAATATCTCATTGAAACTACTAGGAAGCTATTTTTTTCTAGCTTTAAGATTATTTTAGGTGAAATACAGTTCTTCTGCAAGATACTTCTACCATGTTTAAACTAGTGGCCCTAATTTTATAATAAATATGGTTAAGAATGAAACAAAAGTTCTTTTACTTAGAGCTGGGCTATGTCTGCTATGGATTACTTCCCTAGCCCAAGCTTCTGAAAACGAGTTCAGTTCATCAAGAGCCAAAGCTTTACCAGATCAAAGAAGTTTTCCAGATGATTGGCAAGCTACATTGATCATTACCCCAGAACTCAACTCATCTCCTTCATTCCAAGCTCTCATTAAGCAAGATTCGCAGCCAAAAGGGCCAGAAGAGAGTTTTTACCATGACTTAAGTACAGACTGCTTCATATTACTAGAAAATCTTCCTGGAAATGGACCTTACATATATGCAAGCACTAGTACGAGAATTTCTAAAACAACTTTTTATAGATGTGACAATACTCAAAGCAACCTTATAGGGATTGTTCTTATCAATTTAGACAAGCTAGAAAATTCAAGTTTCGATATGCTTATTGCTAGCCGTTATTTGATGCCAGTAAATTCAGATAATGGACTTATAGTTACAAACCTATGCAAAAACGGCTACTTTGAACCTGAAACCAGTAAATGCATCAAGCATGACAAACTTAAGCGTACTCTTGCAACTGACTATAAATTGTATGCTGCTAACAATTATGTACTTGATGCTATTATTACTTTTGCAACTAAGAATGATCTTGACTATAATTTATACTCAAAATTAGTTGGTGACTATATCGCTGAAGTAGCATGCAGTGATGTTTCTTGCAATGAAGGTAAAGCTTGCAATGTTAATGGAAATTCAAAGAAAGCTATTGAAGCAGCTATGTATTTATTTTCAAAAGCTTCTGATTTTACAGAAACTACAGATACTACAGAAATTACAGAAATTGCAGAATCTATAGATACAGATACTATAGAAACTACAGATACTAAAATAGATAATCTTCTTCAATCATTAAGCTGTGTTAGATTTGCTGTTGACATAAAAAATTTCAGTGAAGACTCCTTCAATAAACTCAACTGTGCAATATACGGCTATTTAGACTACTGGATCTCAAAATATGGAATAGCCTCAACTACATATTATAATTCAGCAGAATTGTCATATAAAATTGTAGGAGAGATCTTCTTAATGCTCTTTAAAGGTGGATACACTGAACTAGATCAAGTTTCAAGTTATTCAAGTAATTTAGCTTGCAAGGACAATACTTGCGGAATTTGTTTAGGAACAAAACAGATTAAAACTAGTGCCGTTTTGGTTATGGAAAAATATAGTTATTGCGTAATTAGCGTAGATGATATAACCTTGAGATATGACATGACAGGAGTACAATTTGGCCCTGATTCAGATTTTTATGGTTTTAACGTCACATCAATTGGTAATATTAATTACCAAGGCACATATTATGAAACAATTGTCTGGGATTACTCAAATTTAGAATGCATTTGTGAAGCAATAAAATTGGAGTTAAATACTTATCATAGTAATTGGGTTCCCGTATATCCTGAATTTGTATTCGATAATGGTGTTCATGAAGGTGTTTACTACGGAAAGGGGAATAGATTTGGTTTTTATATGGTTACAATAGACTGCAGCAACGAAGGATTCGGGTTGAATATATTTACTTTAGATTGTAATTGTGACAGTAGTTGTTCACAATGCATTACTGCAACTGCTTGTACAACTTGCTCCAGGGATTATGAATTCATTGATATACCTAATAATAGTTTATGCAAATGCCCATCAGGAACATTTAAAAATAATCAAGGATGCACAGATTGCGACAAATCTTGTGATACTTGTATCAATGATTTTACTTGTACAACATGTGCGACAGACCATGCTTTTTACAATGGAAAAGCAGATGCAGATCTTTGCTCTATGAATGTTGAGGATATTGCGAGTGATTATGAAAATATTATTGGTGAAGGAATTTATGTACTTGATGCTATTATTGCTTGTGCAACTAGTAGGGATCTTGATTATGGATTATACTCAAAATTTGTTGACGACTATATTGCTGAAGTAGCATGCGGCATTGATTCTTGCAATGTTGGTAGAGCTTGCAGTGTTATTGGAAATTCAGAGAAAGCTATTGAAGTAGTTATGCTTTTGTTTTCTAGAGCTACTGACTTTGCAGAAATTACAGATACTCAAATAAAAAATCTGATTTATTCATTGAGCTGTGTTAAATTTGCTGTTGACATAAAAAATTTCAGTGAAGACTCTTTCAATAAACTCAACTGTGCAATATACGGTTATTTAGACTACTGGATCTCAAAATATGGAATAGCCTCAACTACATATTATAATTCAGCAGAATTGTCATATAAAATTGTAGGAGAGATCTTCTTAATGCTCTTTAAAGGTGGATACACTGAATTAAATCAAGTTTCAAGTTATTCAAGTGATTTAGTTTGCAAGGACAATACTTGCGAAATTTGTTTAGGAACAAAACAGATTAAAACTAGTGCCGTTTTGGTTATGGACATATATAGTTTTTGTGAAATTAGCGTAAATGATATACTCTTGAAATATGACATGACAGGAGTAAAATTTGGCCCTGATTCAGATTTTTATGGTTTTAACGTTACGTCAATTGGTAATATTAATTACCAAGGCACATATTATGAAACAATTGTCTGGGATTACTCACATTTAGGATGCATTGGTCAAGCAATGGAATTAAAGTTATATGCTTATCATAGTAATTGGGTTCCCATGCATCCCGAACTTGTATTCTTTAATGATCCTATGGATGATATTTACTATCAAAGGGCGTATAAATTAGGTTTTTATATGATTACAATAGATTGCAGCAACGAAGGATTCGGGTTGAATATAGTTACTTTAAATTGCAATTGTGACAGTAGTTGTTCACAATGCATGACTGCAACTGCTTGTACAACTTGCTACAGTGATTATGATTTCATTGATATACCTAATAACAGTTTATGCGAATCTAGTAATTTTCTATCAGGATGTTCAATAGAAGAATATTATAGTAATCAAGGATGCACAGCTTGCGACATATCTTGTAATACTTGTATCGATGGTTTAACTTGTACAACATGTGCGGACGGCTATGATTTTTACGATGGAGAAGCAGATGAAGTTCTTTGCTCTATGAAAATTGAAGATAATCTTATGAGTTACTATGAAAATATGGTTAATGGAGGAATGTATGTACTCACTGCTATTACTATTTTTGCAACTGAAGATTCACTTAATTATGAATTATACTCAAAATTAATTGACGACTATATCACTGAAGTAGCATGCAGCACTGATTCTTGCAATGAAGGTGCAGCTTGCAGTGTTCCTGGATATTCAGAGATAGCTATTCAAGCAGCTATGTTTTTGTTTTCAAGAGTTTCTGATTTTGCAGAAATTACAGATACTCAAATAGAAAATCTTCTTAGTTCATTAAGCTGTGTTAAATTTGCAGTTGACATAAAAAATTTCGAGCAAAGTTCTTTTGATAACCTTAACTGTGCAATATACGGGTATTTCGACTACTGGAGTTCAAAATATGGAATAGCCTCAACTCAATATTTAGATTCTTCAGCAACTCCATCTAGAGTTTTGGAAGACTTCTACTTAATGCTATTTAAAGGTGGGTATGAGTCTGGTGCTTTTGTAGATAATATACTAGAGGCTTCAAGTGATAATGTTTGCAAAGGCGATAGTTGTGAAATTTGTTTAGGAACAAGAAAAATTAATACCATAGTTTCTAGAAAACTAGGATCGGAGATTGTAGGATATTGCGATTTTAATGATGAGGAAGATATAGTTATGGAATTTATAATGCAAGGAATAGAATTTGGCCCTGATTCAGATTTTGTAAGTTATAACACTGCAATAATTGGTGTTCTAGGTTTACAAGATTATTATTTTGAAGCACCAGTCTGGGGAGACTTCAGCAATAATTGCTTCCATAAAACATATCCCATAGAGTTATATGCTGAGCATGACAACTGGTTTCTTTTAGATTTTACATTTGATAACACTAATATTAATCAAAATGATCCAAATATATATCAAATCGATATTGTTACTAGTGATACTTATATTTTGACAATAGACTGTAGCAACAAAGAATTAAAATTGAATACAGCTGAAGTAGAGTGTAATTGTGATCACCATTGCTCATTGTGTATTTCTACAAGTACTTGTACAACTTGCTCTAGTAATTATCAATTTATTACTACACCTAATAATGATTTGTGCGGATGCCCATTAGGTAAATTTGATAATGGTGTAGAATGCAAAGATTGTGATAAATCTTGTAAAGCTTGTGTCAATGGTTCAACATGTAAAGAATGTGCGACTGATTTCTACTTAGGCTCTGTATCACCAAATACAATACTTTGCTGTGGCGAAGGATATTACCCTACAGAATCTGGGTGTAATAAATGTGATGGATCTTGTAAAACCTGTGTTAATTGTTCAACATGTAAAGAATGCGCAACTGATTTCTATTTAGGCGCTGTATCACCAAATACAATACTTTGCTGTGGAGAAGGATATTACCCTACAGAATCTGGGTGTAACAAATGTAATGGATCTTGCAAAGCGTGTGTTAATGGTTCAACATGCAAAGAATGCGCAGCTAATTTCTATTTAGGCTCTGTATCACCAAATACAATACTTTGCTGTGGTGAAGGATATTATCCTACTGAATCTGGGTGCAACAAATGTAATGGATCCTGTAAAACTTGTGTTAATGATTCAACATGTAAAGAATGCGCAGCCAATTTCTATTTAGGCTCTGTATCACCAAATACAATACTTTGCTGTGGTGAAGGATATTATCCTACTGAATCTGGGTGTAAGAACTGTGATAATTCTTGCAGCACATGTACTGATGGCATATCTTGCAACCTTTGCATTGAAAACTGGTTTAAAGATGTATCCAATGCTAACTTCCCTAACGTTTTATGTGAAGAAGGTAAATATTACTTTGATCCTTCATATATTGAGTATTTCAAATACGATAATACTTTTGGCTACTTGCTTCTAAAATCTAGTAAAAGATTTTCATCCAATGTAGGATCATCAGATAGTTTATGCAGCTTCTTTTTTACAGATACCTCATTTTTAGGATCTAATGCAGTATGCACATTGAAAAATCCTTTTGAATTACAAATAAAACTTGGAGAAATGTTTTCAGTTGATGGTTTAACAACGTTTACCTCAGCCAAAAGTTTCGTGATGAAAGAAGGTACTTTGAAAACTTATAGTGGCGGAGCGAAATTTGTGCTAACAGAATTACCTTCAGGGAGTCTTACATCTATTATTATAGGAAATGTAGAAATTGTTTATAGTTGTTCAGGAAGTTCAGTATACACATATACTGGTTCTCAGTCATTTGGTCTTAATCCTAAGAATTTTAAATATTTGTGGTCAGTGTCACAAGCAGGTGTAACCTTATCAGATCCAAACAGTCAAATTGTTGATGTAACAGTTACATCTTCATCTTTAGCATCATTTACATTGAATCTAAAAGTTTCTAATTCTTTCGGCTCCCATACATCATCCTTGACAGTAGCAGTTTATTCCTCAGCACTTAAGTTCACTTTCAGTCTTAATACTGGTAATAAGGCTTACTATACTAAAGGAACTCCATTTTATCTAGTTCCTCAAAATATTAATGGATGCGGATTTACAGGAACTTTTACATATCAATGGAATATATACAACCCAGGTACAACAGTTGCATATACAAGTACAAGTGGAATTTCAGCTCCATTACTTAACGGCCAGAAACTCATAATTCCAAAATATTATATGGATTACAACAATGATTATATCTTTAAGCTTAAAATAACAATTACTAATGGAGCCACTGTAAAAACAGCATCTGCTAAAAGTTTGATCAGCATAACGAAATCTCCTTTAGTAATAAGCTTTTCAAGAGGATATGAAATGTCAATAAATCCTAATTATGAATTTCTTGTTGATGCTAGAGCTTCTTATGATCCTGATGATAAAAATGTAATTTCAACTCTTACACCAGTATGGACATCAAACGAAGCTTCAATCCTTTCTGGTGTTTCTGCAAATGCTTTAACAATAACTATACCTTCAGCAAACTATGGGCTACTGACTTATTTCACTTTAAAACTCACATTGACAAGTTCAAGTGGTATGAGTAGTTTTTCAACAATTGCAGTAACACTATCTCCAGATGCTAAATATGATTTCATGTCAAATTATCTAAGCAAAAAATATAAAAATTCCGATTATACCCAAATAAAAATTCAATCAACTTTATATCCATCAATAACTGGTATTGCAGTTTTAAATTGTGCAGAAAGCTCTGGTCCCTTATACTCTGTTCCACAATCACCAAGTATCCCACTTACACCAAATTTACTAATTCTAGGTGCATCATATGCATTTAAATTTGCTATGAAATCAGATTTAACTGATGTTGGAAGAACTATAGTCTACGCAAGAATAAACCAAGGTCCTTTATGCCCAAGTGTTTCTACTGCAAAAGTCACCCCTAGTACAGGAACATCGCTCTCAACTTCTTTCAAGATAACTATATCAGACTGTTATGATGGTGAAAATGAGGATTTACCTTTGCAATATAAAATATCAGGAGTTAGATCTTCAACATGCTGTACGGTAGTATTAACTGCACAAAGTGAAAATAATATTATAACAGGATTTAAGTTTTCTAAAGGCTATACAGCAATTGAATATACAATCAATGATGCATTAGGTGATACAGTTAAAGCAGTAAGCAATTCATTTACTGTATCAAGAAGGGCAAGAAGTCTGAAAGAAACTCAAGATTTAATAGATGATTACTATCAACTCATTTTAAACCAAAATGTCATCTCAGTAATTTCTATGTTCCTTGATCAATATACAATCCCTGAAGAACTTCTATGTTCCTTGATCAATATACAATCCCTGAAGAACTT